>CABHPQ010128664.1:0-34114 GCA_902168405.1 Peromyscus aztecus | reverse complement strand
ACCTGCCATAGTGCAGGGCACCCACCTCCTGGAGCTGGAGCACTGAATGCAGTTCCCAGTCACACACCTCCAACCAGCCCATGAGATAAGGCTCAAGTGGGGCAGAGCCAGTCACCAAAGCCATGGCAGAGGACCTAGAGGTAGCTTAGCAGTTTAATATTTTGCTCATGCAGACAGAAAAAGCTAGAGATACACAGTAAAGCAGGTTCAGATAGAAAAAACCTCCAAACAGGTTCCATTGTTTTTAAGAATGTTTATAGGCTTAAGAAAGAAAAGTAAAGGGATATAAACAGTCATGGAAAAAAGTAAATAGTTTATAAATAATTAAAAAAGAGTAAACTATGTCGAGATGGGAAATACACATGGAGTCTGGATCCTGTATGGTGTCGTGTTATCTTTGAATTTTTTGATTGCTGATAAGCAAATGACAGCTGATTATGAAAGGGGCTCCTGAATGAAACCAGCCTATCTATTTTAGGAGTGCTTTAACTTTAAAATGGAAGTAAAAAAAATGTATTGATTTGGGGAAGAGGTTATGCTTTTGTTTCCACAGGTAATGAAAGCCTGTGGATTCATTCAAGGTTAACACATAGTCCATTACTGTGTTAATGCAGATATGCATGTTACCTTTGAAAGTTTTTGTGTTTTCAGAGCAAGGGGACCAAATGCCAATGAAAATTGATGGCCCAGGTGATCCAGCCTCTCAGAGTGCCTCTGTTGCAATTTCCTCAGAGTTCTGCATCCAGAACAGCTTCAAGGCTGCCGGCTGAGATGGTCCAGCCTGACTATTCTGGCCAGGATTGTAGATAAACCTTGTGCTTTCCTATCACACAGAGATTGGCTAACAAATATTGTAGCTAGTTTTCTTAGGAATTGACCATTTAGGTTTCCTAAAAAGATGTCTTCACCCACAGACAACAGGAAGTAGTCTAGAGAACACAATGCCCACATTTCCAAGAGGTGGGGCAGGGGGGTTTTGGTCATTCAGTAGGTTATGAATGTTTATTGTCATTTAGGGGGATATAGCAATATAGGATAAAAAGACAACTAAAAACTCAAGTATTTTACATTGGCATGGATTTTGGTATATTGATACAAATTTAAAGTTATTTTTGTTATCCTGTATGTATGTTTTTACTCTTGTTTGTGGTATTGTGTGTATGCAACTCATTTAAAGATATAATGGATAATTAAGAAATTCAAGTTAGTAGCCAATCATCTATAATAATCAAACTTTTAGTCATATTGGGTATGTTTTCAAGGTTAAACAGATATATTTAAATAGACAGATGGTTTTCAAACACTTCAAAGACCTACAGAATAAGGCATTTAAGGCATTTAATAACCTGAGGCTTTTCATAACAGTGAGACATGTCTGCTCCTGACAGCATCAATCTACTTCAGAGAAGATGATGGGCATCAAAGAAACTCCATATGGAGTTTTCTTTCTTTACGGCAAAGTCAGCCAGCCACTGGGCAGGGAAACTGCTCTTGCCTTGACTGCTGATAGTATCCTGTACAAACTGGACAAGCAGGACACAAAGGAAAAAGACTTGAACTTTGCCAAGATAAGGCATGACAGTCCTTCAAAATTTCTGCTTCATAGAAAATTCTGCCTGACATTCTGTAGGACACACAGGAAAGTAACTGCTGAACTTTGCTAAGACAAGGTGGGACAGTCCTTCAAAATTCCTGCCTCATAGAAAAATCTGCCAAATGTTCTAGGCCCACAGGTCAAAGACTGGTTGCCCCAAAGTCGCAGAGGAACCTTGGGTGACTGTCCAGACAGGCAGATGTCTCTGTCATTTCTATAGTTTTGGAAGTGTCTTGCATTGCACTTCCTGTTTACTCAGGTAATATTATATCTTTCTGGGATCTTTGATGAAGTTGAAGACTAGATAGTTATAGTTATACTTTTCCTTAGTTACAATAGAAAGAAAATTGAGTATAAAACTTTTGACTCACCAAGATAGGATAAATAATGGAATAGTTTTTTTGAATTTGTCAAATACATACAGACTGGACATTGTGAATGTAATCCTTACTTGATAATTGTTCTTGTTGTATATACTTTTCTATGTTAAAGGTAAAACATTTCATTTAGACAAAAAGGGGGAAATGTTGTGGAATATTAAACTATGTAAAGATGTGTTACATTTGTTTATAATGTGGAATATTACTCTACCTGTATAAAGGTGTTACATTTGTTTATTCTACATTTGTTTAATATTGCAAAAGTGTGTGCTTAAATATGTAAAGATGTGTTGCATCTATTTCACCCTGCCTGACTAAGGCACCTGATTGGTTTAGCCTTATATTGGATAGCCAATAGGTAGGCAGAGAAAGGATAGGTGGGCCTGGTAGGCAGAGAGAGTAAATAGGAGGAGAAATCTAGGCTCAGGAGGAATGGGAGAAGAAGGAGAAGCAGAGAGCAAGGAGAAAGAGGGGAACATGCCCAGGGTTAGAAGTCAGGCAGCTTCCAGACAGACAGACATGAGAAGCAGTAAAAGAAAGATATACAGAAGAAATGAAAAGTAAAAAGTCCAAGGCAAAAGGTAGATAAAAAGAAACAGGTTAGTTTAAGTTAAAAGAGCTAGTCAGAAACAAGCCTAAGCGAGGCTGAGAATTAAAAACTAATAATAAGTCTCTGTGTCATAATTTGGGAACTGATTGGTGGCCCAAAAGAAAAAGCCTGGTACAGTATGTATCAGCAATTCTTACCCCTTGCTGAGTTATATTCTATTGCATGGTTATTTGATAATTAGTGAACATTTGAAATGTCTCCATTTTTGTACTATTACATATACAGCCATTATGAGCACTAATGTATATGTTGGTTTAGGAGATAGATTGACATTTGTCTTGGGCAGAAACTTCATATGTGATGGCTCATAAGATGAGTTCATGATGTTCAAGTTTGTAAAACTCCACTAACCCGTTTCTAAGGTAACTATATCAATTTATGTAAACATCGTTTTACAGGCTTCCTATATAATTCAATTTCACTGAAAGGAAAGGAACGACATTCAAGATCATTTAGTACCTTGCTTAAGATTACTAAAGTTGTGACCTCAAAAAAATAAACATAACAAACAAACAGAGACCCACAAGGACTTCTGTCTGTGATCGATGCAGACATCTGATGGTAAATGCCGGCTTTCCAGCTTGCATGGCAAGCCACAGAGAGACATGTGTTGCCACCCTAGTATTGCAATGTGAGACACAATGAAAGGCTTCCCTTAAGTGGCCTTTTTCTGTCTACTTTTAGTAGAGTGGGCTGAGATACTAACACAAATAAAGAAGCAGTACAGACAATGGCATGGCAGTGGCCACAGAGGTGAATGCACACTGAGCTGCAAAGGGAACAGAGTGGACAAGGGCTCGGCAGGGAGAGGAGAAGGAAAATGAGCCACAGGCAGGCCGAGCTGCAAGAGCATCAAGACAGCTAGCTGCTTTTGCTGCTGAAACAGGATAGAAAGCTTTAAGGTCATGGCTCTCAACCTTCCTACTGCAGCAACCCTTTACTACTGTTCCTCAGGTTGTGGTTATCCTCAACCATAAAATTATTTTGTTGCTACTTCAGAACTATAATTTTGCTACTGTCATGAATCATAATGTAAGTTTCTGATAAGCAGGATATCTGGTGTGAGATCCCCAAAGGGGTCAAAACCCACAGGTTGAGAACCACTGCTGTAAGGGATTAAAGCAGAGAAAACTTGGGCTCTTGTGAGGAGAATTCCTGAAATCCATCAAGTCTTTAGGCACAAGTATCTCAGATATCCCAGACCAGGGGTTGTGACATAGACCATTGTCAAGGGCTGAGGAATCCAGATGATTGGGTTTGTGTAAAAGCTACAGTACCAGCTGCTGCCAAGGACTCAGGAACCCCAAATCCCTGGGCTGTATAAGAGGTGTCACATTTGAAGAGCTGATTATCTCAGTGCTAGGCCCCCAGGAGAGCCACCATGCTTGGGGAGCAGTTAGGATACTACAAGTCTACATGAGACCTGAAACACTTGAAGGCACCCCATGTTGCTGTTCATACCAGTTTGTGGCTGCAGTCAACACCAAGAGTTCCAGAGGTTGGCAGAGGTCAATGCTTGAAGACTTTCTCCCTGTTCACCCATGAAAACGAACATACAGGTGTCGATGGAGGCCAGAAGAGAGCGCTGTATCCCGTGGAGCTGGAGTTACAGGCTATTGTGAGCTCTACCCCTGGGTGCTGGGAACCAAACTCTAGTCCTTGTCCACTGAACCATCTCTCTCACTACTTCAGTCTTCTTCTAAGGTGTGACTTCATCTGGTCCTTGATCACTGTTATAGTGAATGACATAAGTGTCCTTCTGATGACCTTTTGTTTTAAGAGGGTTTAGGGATTAAACAGAATTTATAAGGGTTTAAAGAGTAATTAAACATTAAGGCATGGGTGGTAGTTTATGAGCCAGCAAATACATCCCAGAGAACACTGAAAACTTTGAGCTCCCAAGTTAATAGCCAAGAGGCTAGGTAGTAATTTTAAATATACAGACAGTTTCCACTTTCTCGTGGTTATGTTTCTATTTTTAAGGTAAATAAAGGTCAAGAGATGGGCATAAAACTGCTTTTAGGATAAAGCCAAGCAATAACCCAAAAAGGTTACACAACACAAAAGCTTAAGCTTTCCACGTACAGAGAATTTAACCAGTTGACTATGTTAGTTGCTGTGTAGACAAGGTCAAAATTCTATATAACAAAAAGCTTTTACAATTAATTTTAAATTAACAGTTTTTTTCAAAAGTTCTTAGGTTTATATATGCAAAAGCAGATTTTTATTTAATTTCTATTTTTATTTTCCTCCAGAACTTTATGTGCATGCGTGCATGCACACATACACACACCAATTAAGAGAGGCTTTTATTTTCCTTTGTCTTATTTTGGTGTGTGTGTATGTGTATATGTGTTATTGTGAGTACACCCGTGTGTGTGTGTGTGTGTGTGTGTGTGTGTGTGTGTGCACATATGTGTGCATACACATGGTGGTTAAAAGGCAGCTTTGTGTATCATTCCTTAGGAGTCGCCCACCTTGATTTTTTGAAACAGACTCTCTCACTGGCCTTGGGAATCACTGATTAGGCTAGGCTGGCTGGTCAGAAAGTCCATGGATCCACTTGTCTCTGCCTCTACTTCCCCTGTGCTGGGATTACAAGTGTGTGCCACCACACCCAGCTTTTTACTTGGTGGTTGGGATCAAACTCAGACCCTAATATTTGCATGATAAGCACTTACTGAATGAACTATCTTCCAGCTTCCTTAGAGAAGTATTTCATATTGCTCTTTTGGTGATAGATAGATAGATAGATAGATAGATAGATAGATAGATAGATAGATGAGATGAGATGGATCTGTTGAAGGGTATTCTACCATCCTTAGGAGATGAGCTAAACTCAGGATCTTTTCTGATTTGTATGTGAGTTACCTAGAAGGGGCAGGTATTGTACAAAGGTGGTCACAGTCTAGTCATATAACATTGAGACAATGTCAGCTGTTCAAAACTGTCTCTCAAGGATTAAGTTAAGAAGAAATTCAGAAGGCTAGGGCAATGACTCATCAGTGAGGAACACTTATTTCTATATTGCAGAGGACCCAGGCTTGGGTCCCAGCACCCAAGTGGTAGCTCATAACCATCTATAATTCCAGTTCCAGGGGCTCTAATGCCCTCTTTTGTCCTCCACAGGTACTGCATACACATGGTGCATGTACAATACACATATACACAAACATTCATACACATAAAATAAAAATAAATTGAACATTTTTTAAAAATGGAAGAAAATGCCTGATTATTTCTGAATGTAGGGTGCCCAGAGAACCATGATGACCCACCAAACACAGTAAGCTCCTCTTTGTTTGTATTTACCCCCACCCCACCCCCACTTGTATACCATTATTTACCTCCCATGAGAGTAGTTCATGTTGGGAGTAGAAAATGTTTCCCTTAGTTCCTTGGTCACTCCCAACCAACCTCACTGGATTCTTGGCTCCAACAATAACAGGAGGATGGTCTTTGCTGAGAGTGGAAAGTACACAGCCTCTGGTGATTTCATCAGATGTATGGAACATTTTTTTTTCACTTCTCTTAGAGCAGTGGTTCTAAACCTTCCTAGCATTGCGACCTTTTAATACAATTTGTCATGTTGTGGTGACCCCCAACCATAAAATTATTTTGTTGCTACTTCAGAACTATAATTTTGTTATTGTTGTGGTATCTTAATGTAAATATCTGAAATGGAGGATATCTAATGTGTGACTCTTAAAGGGGTCATGACCCACAGGTTGAGAACCACTGTCTTAGAGCAATGGAGAGAAGGTAGACAACTATTTCAATATGTGGTTTAACTGTGGAAGCTATTTCCTTACCTCCCTCTCCTACTCCTCAGTTTTCCACAATGTTCCTCAAATATACCACCCTGCCATGGAGGTCTACATTACGTCATGCTAAGAATGAAGGTATTTGATGCTGGAAATGTTAGAGTATCTGGAAATAGTGAGCTCATGACCCCACGGGGAGGTTGAAACTGAGAAGCAGGTGGCCACTTTAGCCTGGATAGGAATGTTTTCATTTGTCACAGTAACAGCCAGATCCTACTGGCAGATATTCAAGAACTAGTTTTTGGGGAACTAGAGCCCCTGTTATACCATTTACCTACTTCAATGGCATAAAAACTCACATTTTGATGATGTCCACAACTTAGAATTTCCTGAAGATTTAACAGTTGCCTCTAGTCCTAGGTACTCAACTTGGGGTGGGGGAAAGGTTTATTTCAGCTCATTTTTCTAAGCATCAATCCATCATTGTGGAAGGTCAGAGGCAGGATCGATGGAGGAATGCTGCTTACGGCCTTGCTCCAAGCTTTATAATCAGCTACATTTCTTATAAGACCCAGGCCCCCTGCCCAGGCATAGTACTGGCCACTGGGCTGGACCCTCCTGAACCAATTAGGAGAATGTCCCACCAACATGCAGATTTGGTGAAGGCAGTTCTTCAGCTGAGGCTCCATCTTCTCAGGACTATCAAGTTGTTAACTAAGACCAGCCACTACACTGTCATGAACTAGCTTGACCACAACTGCTGAGATCAACATTCCATATCGTCACACTGTAGAAATGGATGGTAAAATACTTGGCTAACACAATTACTTTGGCTAATCTCACAGACACCCAAACTTCTGTATTAGATGTGACCTCTTTTGTAGATGTTCCTAGATTCTTCCTCTTATGGTATTAGATAGTTCCATTACACGTAGCAACTTCTTGGAGAACACTTTCTACACTTAAACATGATATCCTGGCATTTCTGGCTATTTTTATATCTAGAAGAGGCTGCCTTAAGGCTGGAATGCTTATCTAGATCAATAGGACTCTACCACCCTTACCATCCTTGCCTTGTGCTATTACAGCAGCATTCTCCCTAGTCACCCTCATTTCAAATTCTCCTTGCTACCAACCTTTTCTGTAGCCAGGCAGCCACTGGAATTGCCTTCCAACAGCTGGCAGAACAAAGGCCTCCATCACCAACACCCTTTCTTGGCTAATCTTAGGAGCTTCCTGTGGCTTGGCATATCTGATCCAAACCTCTCAAGCTGGCTTTCAAACCATCCTGTCATAAGCAAGAGCAACAGTCACAGGCTATTGTGGACTCTCATAAAACCAGTTAAGGTTGCTGAATCCCTGCGGGTGCTCCACACTGCATCTCAATTTCCTTGTTCAGAGAAGACAATGATAATTCTAATTCCCCTTTCATCAGACTCACTGGAATTCTGAGTGCCAGTAAGCATGCAGTCTGCATAATAAACTCAGAGATATACCACATACTCTATTAATACATGGTCCTGATAAATCACAAACCCCTTAGTTAGTCAAGACAGCTAACAGGGAAAGGGTTAAGACAGTTCATTTTAACATTTTCAGGGCCACCCTCAAAGCAAACCTTCAGACACCCTGGTATTTCTGGAAATCACTAACCCTCTTTTTCACTTATGTATGGTATCTCTAACCAGTGTCTTTTCATGGTACTAATTAGAAGCCCATAGAACAGCAGCTAGAGAATATTAAGTTTGGAGACCTTCATGGGTCTTAGTCATCATGTTCCAGGGTTTTGGACTGACATTTTAATATCACATATGATTGAGGACAAAGTTTTTAATTGATGTAAGAGGAAACACACAAACACAGGATGTTGAAGGCACCGTGGAAGTCCCAACCTGCTAATCATAGCAGAATACAGCTGCAGCAGGCCATGTCCAGCATTCAGAACACAGCATTTTTCTTCAACACTACTCGAGAGTTTTGTTGGAATGCAAGCTAAGCTTGCTAGGTAGGAAGCAGATGCAGTCAGGAAGTACAGGGGAACTGACCTCCTCAGAGGTGGCTAGGTAAGTGGGCAAGTGTCCAGATCCCCATTACTTGGAGGGATGTTGTGGAATACCCTCTACACTTTCCTCAGAGGTCTTCAGAGGAACATGCCCTCTTCACTGACACCACAGACTTATCTATACACACTGTGCTAGTTTTCCTTTGCTTCTATAGTCTCACATTTTTTACTTTGTAAAAACTCATATTTATTATTCTTCCCAATAAATGACCTGAACCCACATGTTTTGTTCTGTTTCTGGACAAGTCAAAGCTAAGGCATGGATGCATGATAGAGCAGAAGATTTGAGTCCCAGCCTTCTACTCTCATTATGGGGAGGCATCTGGGTCCTGGATATTTTGTGTGGGAGATTTTGCTCCAGTAGAGGACCTTACTGTGAACTCCACCAGGTACACAGGGCAGCAGTTATGTAGGTACAAAACAAGAGTGAGAGCATAGATAAGACAAGAAACCCATTGGCCACTTGCCTGAGGAGGATCTGAACCACACAGAGACATGATTTGGAAGAATCCATTTAGTTTGCATCACATCTGGAAAATCATAACCCAGGAATGCTAGCCAAAGATTCCAGACCAGAATCTCTCATTACCAAAGTGTGCACCTGTTTGCACATGGCCCCTTCAAGCTGCCATGGCTGATAGGTTCCCCTATTATAGGTATCTTCTGGCCAGAGTAGGAAGCCTGCCACCTCATACTAACCCAGTCTTGGTCTCACATGAAAACCTGGTGTGCTCTGGAACAGTTCTGCAAAGTCCTGATGGTTTTATTCTTCAGGAAAACAGAAAAAGCAGAGAAACATTACTGCTAACTGATTGACAGAAACCCACCACCACCTGGCAACCAGCCCGTCCCAGGAAACAAAAGCAGCTTTTGTTCACCTGCCATGAACCAGTGTGTTCCCAGTTCTGTGCACCTCTCCCCATGGAGCTTAGCTGATTCCTTCAGCCAGGTGTGAAAAAGCAGAGAGAGCTGACATCATCACTGAAGGTGACTGGCTGGCTTAGCTCCAAGCCCAACAGGCTCAGGATGGTGTTCTCAGCAGTGGCTGCAGCAGCCTAGAAGTTGTGCATTGCTCTCCTTCAAAATTAGCACCAGAAAAGGAAGGAGTTGGGGCCTGAGGTCTATTACCAGCAGAGTTGGGGAAATGTGTGTACCTGCCTCCTTGCCTCTTCCTCTAATAGCATCCTTCCAAGAAATCAACCTTTTAAGTCTATGAAAAGTATTAGCCAGACATCAGCAAGTATCTTCAGTTATGATTTATTATTCTCCAACACCCATTTTGGCAAATAGGTTGTTCTAGTTTTCATTTGTTGCCGTGGCAAATGACACACTGAAATCAACTTAGGAGAGAAAATGATTTCTTTGGCTTATGCTTCTGGGTCACAGTCCATCATCAAGGAAAGTCAGAGCAGGAACTAAAGCAGAGAATGTGGAGGAATGCTGCGTGCTGGCTCTCTCACTGGATCATGCTTAGCTACCTTTTTATTACAACCCAGAACCGCTTGCCGAGGGGTGGACTGCCCATAGTGGACTGGGTCTTCCTACAACAGTTAAGACAATCAAGGTCATCTCCCCATAGACTGCCCATCAAACAATCTGATTGAGCAACTTCTCAACTGAGGAGTCTCTTCTCAGATGACTCTGTGCTGTGTCAATTTGACAATTAGCTCTAACTAGGACACAGTATACTATATTCTTAGAGCAATGGTTCTCCGAGTGCTGTAGTCTCTGGGTAGGTGTGTAGCTTTCTCCTTCAGACTAAATCATGCCTTTCTTCTAGGGAGAGAGAAGATCCCAATGTTCAGGAATATCATGAAACTTACAAGACTCTCTCTCTGTGCCTGTCTGTCTCTGAGAATTGTTGGGAAGGGGAGACTCTTCAGCAGAACTGCCTACAACTTGTAAAGGAAGCTCCAGTGACGCCATGCTGGAGCAGACTTCTTGGCAGTAAGGACACTTGACTCACCCACACTCCTCTAAGTTACCCTAATATATCCATTTGTTTCACAAGGTAGACTCGAAAGGAATCATTTCTGTGGTCTTCTCTTACCCTATTTGGGGTGAATAGAAATGGATTCTCCCAGAATAGATATGCAAAAGAGGGGAAGCACCTGAGACTCTTATAGAAATATAAATTCTTGGCCACAATCTGAACCCTCTTGAATCAGCTCCAGGGACTGGCCAAGGGTTTTCTTTCTGTGAATCCTCCAAGAAAGCCAAATGCACTCACAAGTTTGCCATTCCTTGACAGAGGAGTGGAGTCCACCTCCTGTTCCAGCCTTCAGCAGTGACTTCAGCTCCAGGACAGCTGACACCTGGTATTCTAGCTGCCTTCTCTTGGGGTAAAACCTTCTGACCAAAAGCAACTTAGGGTAGGAAAAGGTTTATTTAGTTTGTGTTTCCAGGTCACAGTACATCCTTGAGAGGAGTCGGGACAAAATCTTGCTATTCCAGGTAGCCTTACCTCCAGCCAGGGAAGCACAGCAGGAACAATGCAGGAATGCTGATTGATGGCTTGTGCAGAGGCTCAGGCTCAGCTAACTTCCTTACAGGTCGGGACCACCTGCTGAGGGAATAGAGCTGCCCACAGTGGGCTGGGCTCTCTCACAGCAGTGAACAACCAAGACAATCCCCCGACAGACATGCTCACAGGCCAGTCTCATGCAGGCAATTCCTCAATGGAGGTTCTCCTCTCAGGGGTGTGTGGACTGTGTCAAGGTGACAGTTAAAGACAACCAGGACATCTGGGAAATGTGAATTATCCTGCTTACTTACATTCCATACTGACGCTGTCCCAGCAGCACCATCCCTTCCCCTAAAAATATTATTTACTGACTTCAAGTTCTTCAAAATTTGCAATTGAAACTTCTCCTCTGAGTGTGAATGTTATATTAGCATAAACTTCTCACGGAATGCAAATGTCGCTAGCAGATGCATTTCAAAGCTGAAGACCCTCGTGCCTGTCATCCCGTTAGTGAATTTATTTGACCTTAATACAAGTGCTTTTATGTGAACCCAATCAGCGTTTAAAAAGACAAAACCAACTCGGTTTCTAGTTTGAAAATGACAGAGAGGCGGTGGTGGTTGGGGAAGGAAAGGACATTTTTTTCAATGTGTACCTGTGATGATCACAGGAAAACATCTCACAAAAGATTATTCAGGGGGCGACGACATTTGGAACATCACCATCTCTCATCTCTAACCTGCTGATTATACAATCATTATATTTTCACTAGGATCATTTCTCAACACTTTTCAAGGCAACCCAGATAACTCTGCTCTCTCCAATTAGCCCTCAGTTTTCTGGGTCTTTCCACACTCTGAACCCCCTGACAAGCATTCACACCACCTCCTCTTTAGGACTGCTCCAATCCCCATCCCAGAGGAAACGCCCCCTAATCTACCTCCTTACTCATGGCAAAGGAGAATAAAATTCAAGTCTTCAGCACCAGCAGTCATGTGGTTATAGAAGCTGTTCCACCCACTTCTCCAGGGACATAACTTAGAGCAACTTCAGGAAAGGAACTGAGCACTAGACCCAATGGCACAGGAGTTGCATTTTAAAAGTTTAACCATGTTATCAGCTACTCTCCTCAAAGTTGTGACGGAATACTCGGCCAGAGCAATTTAAGAGAGAGAGAATTTTCTCTGGCTCATGCATTGAGGGGATCCACCCATCACGGCAGGAAGGCTTGGTGGTAGGCAGCTCCTGGGGAGGTGGTCAGACTGCTTACCTCCATGCATCAGGAGTCAGAGAAGGGAGTGGCTGGCCTGAAGCTGTCTTTCTCTTTTTTTCTCTTTCATTCAGGCAATGAAATGGGGATTCCCACACGCAGGTGGCTCTGCCCCCTTGAGTTAATCCTCTCTGGAAATGTCCACACAGGCACACTCCGAGATGTGTCTCCTCAGTGATTCTAATTCATTCCAGTGATGACAATAATCATCACAGAGTACAACGCACACATCTTCTAAGAGACCTTTGGGGTGCACAGATCATATCTGCGCTAAAGCACACCAATGAAAACAACTGGTGTAGAGAAAGGGTCTACTCAGTTTACAATTCCAGATTACAGTCCACTGTCTCAGTGAAGTCAGGGTGACAAGAAGCCTGAAGCACTAGCCACAGCCACCGCCAAGACAAGGGAGATGAGCACATGCATGCTCACTACTCAGCTCTCACTTTCCACTTTCACATAGTCCCTGACCCAAACCAGGGAATGACACTGCCCTTAGTGGGCTGGATCATCCCACATCAATGAACATAATCACAACAATCCACCACAGACACTCTCACAAGCCAGCCTTATCTAGACAATCCTTTTTCGAGACTCTCTTCCCAGGTGATTCTGAATTATGTCAAGTGAACAATTACAACTAACAGTCACAGTTACCCTGTGTTCTTTGGCAACTGGCTCCTGTGAGTAGCACTAGTATGTCCAGAAGGACAAGAGCAGATCGTGGCGGCAGTCATTTGGTTTTCAAACCTAGCCCTTAAATGCCAATACCCATGATGCTAAAAAGAAACTTAAATTCTCTAAGCTTTAGCATCAACACCCATGTAAAGAATGACATTAGCACCATTTTTCCATATGGAGTTCATATGAATATTCCATGTAAATGTCTTGCTCCTGTATCATATAGTCAGTTCATACTTGTTAGCTGCTGGTTACCAGTATTAACTAGTAGTCTGTTGACTTTATCTACTTGCTATGGCTGATGGAACCAAGATGGGTAGATCTAACAAATGCTGGATCACTCAGATTTGTCTCCCAAGAATTTACAGCTGTAATTGAGACCAGTTTATGATGATATCTATTGCTGGAAGGCTGACATACAAATACATGACTCCTCAGGAATTAGAGACTTTCATGTTGTTGTGATAAAACTCCATAACCAAAGCCAAGTTAAGAAAGAGAGTTTACTTGGACTTATGGTTCAGAGGGATAAGAGTCCATGACGGTGAAGCAGAAGCATGGCCTCAGGTGACAGACATGGTGGCTGGAGCAGCGAGATTACATCTTCAAAGGCAAACACGAAGCAGAGAGAGAGAACAAACTGGAAGTGGGTGAGGCCATTTACTCTCAAAGCCATCCCCCAGTGACACACTTCCTCCAGCAGGACCACCTCTCCTAACCACCCCCAACCAGTGCCACCTGTTGGAGACACAGTGTTCTATTAGCCAACACTATGGGAGACATTTTGCATTCAAACCACCAAAGATTTCAGAGTATGACATACAAAGCCAAAATTAATAATTTTGATATCTTTCAATATACTGAAATTAAAACTATGTGAAAAAAATCCACCGTGAACAAAAGGAGAAAGTAAGCAAAGACTGGAAAATACGTTTGCTGTGAATGTAACTGACACTATTTTAGATCCCAGAGTGTGCAAGGCATGCCAACACATTCTCTGTGGAGGGCAATTTGGCATTGTCTACTAAAGTTGAAGATATTCATATCAAAAGTTAGCAATTCTATTTTAGTCCATTCCTCTAGAGAACCCTGACACATGGAGATGGGTAAGAATATTCCATTCAGCGCTGTTTGTCATGGGCGGAGAACTGGAACCCTCCTTGGAGAATGGATAAGTAAGTAATGAAAAATTATACAGAAGAAAACTATACAATAGGTATAAAATTGAAAGCCTGCACACCAAAATATGCAGCATTTATGGATGTAAAAACATTTATTAAACTAGAGAAGCATGCATGGGAATAAAAAGCATACAACTCATGAATAAAAGAAAGAGACAAACCACTAACTCTGGCAAAAAAAAAAAATCTTGATTTGGGGGCCTAGAAGGGACACCCAGGGGGCTCATGCTTTTTGCATTACAATCAGTTATATGTCTAGGCCAATACAGGAGGTGCATACCTATAATCTTAGCACTTGGGAGGCTGAGGAATGAGGATCACAAGTCCAAGGACAGCCTGGGCTACACAGTGAGACCCTGTCCACAAAAGACAAGTAAGAAAAAAAAATAATATGGCTTGCACATAAAGTCTGTAAACACACACACACACAGAGAGAGAGAGAGATAGGGGTTAGAGGGATGGCTCAGCCAATAAAGATCTTGCCAGGCTAGTGAGGACCTAAGTTCAGATCCCCATCTCCCATACAAAAAGCCACTGGTGGCAGGGCATGTCTGTAATCTTAGCACTGGAGAGGCAGAAGGGGATCCCTGGAGTTTGGGGGACAGCCAAACTAGCATAATTGTTAAAGTCCTCTGTGAGACTCTGATTCAGAAATTAAGGTGGAGAGCAACTGAGAAAGACACCAGACATCAACCTCTGGCTTTCATGTGCATGTACAGACACAAGTATGTGCACATGCACCTACCTGCACGTATGCACAACAAGCACACACACTCACACAAATAACACAAAGTTTTGTTTTTACTTTATTTAACTTTTAAATATTTGTCTATGTGCCTGTGTGTCTGCATGTATGTGTACCATGTGCATGCAGGTGCCCATGGAGGCCAGAAGGTCCCCTGTCTCCAGTCAGTAACTAGGACTGGAGTTACAGTGGTTGTGAGCTGTCAGACATGGGAGCTTGGAGGTAAACTCAAGTCCTCTAGGTGAACAAGCCTCCTAAGCACTGAGCAATCTCTCCAGCCCCATAATACAATTTTTAACAGCATATCATTCTACAGATGAGAATCAGGCTAAGGTATACATACATACATACACACACACACACACACACACACACACACACACACACACACATACACACACACACTTCACATACACACTGACACTACCCTCTGCCATCCACAAATCAAAATGAATTCAAATACCAGAACATTTTTTAGGCATTTAAACTGAGTTCTGAATTCTGGGAGGAAATTCTGTGCTTGTGTGCCATGGTCCTGCATGGATTCAGAAGTTTCATACATACGAATTATAGCATCTCTTACTTCCCTTCTTCAGGAGAAAAGAATTCCAGCAACAGCTGACTTTATCTTGGGCCACTTGGCTAGGTGTCATGCAGATGAAAAAAAAAGAATGCCATGCCTCAGCTGCTGCGTGTAGTTCTGAGTCTATCTGACAGGGGAACGGATCTAGTCTGCTTCTGTTGTTGTTATAAAATATTCTGCACAAAACAACGTGGCCAGAAGGGTTTATTTCATCTTAGATGTCATTGCCTGTCATCACAGGAAGCCAGGACAGTAACTCAAGGCAGGAACCTGGAGGCAGGAACTGAAGCAGAAACCATGGAAGAACACTGCTTGCTGGCTTGCTTTTGGGCTCACATTCAGCTGCCTTTCTTATAGCCCAGGCCCACCTGCCCATGGATGGTACCCACAGGGGTCTAATGTCTTCTGAATCAGATGCAATCAAAAAGCTGTCCCACAGACATGCCAGCAGGCTAATCTGAGAGAGGTAGCTTCCTCATTGAGGTTCCCCTTTCCAGGTATTTCAAGTTGACAACCAAAATTATCACAAGTCCACCCTTTGGCAACTTGACACTCAAACATATCACTGTTGAACTCTAACCTTCCCTTGTCCCCGAGATCTCGTGGTAATATCACAATATAAAACACAGATGGGAACATAAAGAGATATTCCTGAAAGCAAATGAAACTGTATTGTTATCCACAGGCAAAGGCTGAGCCCAGGGAACTAAGAACATACAACTCAGTGAATCAGTCCCAGCTCCCATCTGCCTAAAATAACAAGCTCTTTTATGTTAGAAGAAGGATGAATCTTTCCACTCTCCAAGCACCAAGAGCATCCCTCTGTTGTGTGTGCCTGATAAAGATGCCCTATGATAGTGAGGAGAGGGGGAGTGCAATGAGAATTTGAACTCTAAGGAGGGGAAGTGGGTCATGCTTCTGCCTCATCTTGTTCATCTTTGGAGAAACTGAATTCACTTGAATCAACCAGGGATTTAACCTCCTTGTGAAGAGTCTAAAATTTTATTGTAATATAAAACCTGAAATAGATATGATTGAATTTTAACCAGTGTTGTTTTTGTTTTTCTTAGAAGCTCTGTCAGGTACCAGTGCCCCAAACAAATTAAAAATGTAAAAAACTGTTTTTAAGTTTCTAGATCAGGACCCTCCACTTCGCTCCCTCTTATTTAACTATCAACTTTGGGGTTACCTTAGTTTTGCAAGTCCTTAGGGCCTAAGGCAATGGGGGGGGTCTCAGTGTTGGGGGTGCACCATTGCCTCTGAGCCTTTCTTGCTCAATTTCCCATGGTCAGAGTAAGCGGAATCTACACTGCTAAGGAATTCCCCTACTGTCCTGTCTTCTGGAGTTTAAAGACAGAAGGCTTATCCCAGCAGCAACCACATCACCTCTGCCTCCTGCAAACAGGAACAGGCACACTACCTCAGCTGAGATTGACAGATGTAGATTACATTTTATTTGAAACAATTTTCAGCCTGGACTGTGCAATATGAGAGTGTGGCACAGTGAGGGAGGACATATCCAGGGAGGAACTCCAGGGAGGCAGTTAAAATGAGAAAATGTCCCCTACAGCCCCCTGCACTTGAACACAGTTGATGGCACCATTTGGGAGGCTTGCTGGAGGGAGTTCAGCACTGGGGGCAGGTGTTGAAGGTTTCTAGCCTTGCCCCACTATGATCAGCCAGATTGCTGCTCCTGCCGCCCCACCCTGCCTCCCCCACCAGGGTTGCCTCATCTCTCTGGAATCACAAACCAAGACAACTCTGTTTTACCTTCAGTTGCTTTGGTTGTGGCATTTGATTGCACCAACAGGAAAATAGCTAATACAATGGGCCTTTGCCATTTCCTTCCAAGGACCCATGTCAGAGACAGGGCTGCACAAAGCTATCTCAGATTGACATAAAAGCTTGCAAATCACAATGATGGATATAATGAACAGGCCTTCGTCAGTGAAATTGATGGCTTATTAGTAAACATAATGGGTTGTTGGATGAAAGCATTGATTGAGAGAACAGATGACATTCGGGTTATTCAGCCAGGACAGAATACATCACATGCATTCTACTGTCATGAACCAAGAAAACAAAACTCCAGCATAGCTGCCTGCCTTAGTTATTGCTCCCTAAATTCAATCCCCAAATAGCACTGAAATGCTGGTTTAGAAGACTCTTGACCATTTAAAGGCAAAAACAAAATTAATTAGAAAATATATGCCACCACATTTGTCCTGTTAGACTTTTAGATCTGGTGATTTTGAGAGCAGAGTGAAGGAGCCAGGGGTTCCCCAGTCCTCTGCAACCTGCTTGTGTCAGGTTTCAACTGTACAGAAAAATTCTAGTTGAGGCTTTCTTTCTGGGGGAACTATCAAATTTAAACTTCTCTTAATACTAAAAAGTTAACCAAGTACTCAATTTAGTTTAAGTCAGTTTTTAGCAAGCAAGTTAAGGGAGACTAAATAATGATTTGAAAAAGAAACAAAGAAAGGAGGGAAGGCAGTAGAGGATGAAAGCAGGCTGTAAGTAAGTTGTCGATAACAAAGAGCATTTTCAGTTAGTCCTGTGGGGGCAGGGTTGGTGGGATGACAAACAACTGGAAACACTGCCCGTATAGGACATTATGACAGGAAAATGGTATCAAATATAGACTCTAAACATGGGACAACAAAAGGCAAAGACTGCTCACTTCCAGACCAAGAGCAGGCGACACTGTCTCCACCGAGGACCTTTGACGTCAGGGTAACAGATCTAATGGGTTTCCCCTTAGTTGTTGAATCTTCTTGGAGAACATAGATTGTTTTCATTAACTAGCTGCCACTAACATTTATAAATTCTGAAGTAACATGCTAACTGGAGATTTTTCTCATCTGAGAAACTCAGACGTCTAGAACAGTAGAACCACTAACCTCCAAGGTTACAGTGTCTCTATCCTCAGGAACTGAATACAGTTTGCATCTAAGTTTAGTGGTTTTGCTCTCACAGACCCTCCCCCAAATCTATAGAGACTCAGGGATTTTCATATTTTCTTTGAAGCCACTTCAGCTCCCTGCTGTTCCCTCATTAATGAGTTAAATACATCTTTGACATGGCAGTCATGCTTTACATTTTTCAAATTAGGCTTTGATATAAAGCTGGAAGAGTTGCCAAATCACTTATAAGTAATTTAGAGATGGTTGTCTTGTTCTGAATTCTCTCCAGATACTTACAGGGAAAGTCTCTCATTTTTTCTTTGGAGGCAAATATTTCCTTTCCTATTTAACTGATGAAATGCTGAGTTTAAACGAGTTTGTCCTGGGGCTGGAGAGATGGCTCAGTGGTTAAGAGCACTGGCTGCTCTGGCAAAGGATCCAGGTTTGATTCCCAACACCCACATGGCAGCTCACAGACCACTTGTAAATCCTGTCCCAGGGAATCCAAAGCCCTCTTCTGGCCTTCAAGGGCAGTGCAGGAATATGATGCACATACATACACAGAGGCAAAACACTCAACCACATGAAATAAAAACAAAGAAATCTTTAAGAACAAAAGCTGTTTTTATTCAAAGTACTAGAAATTATGTATAAGTGGATCCTGTCTCTAAGTATTTCCCCCAAACCATATAATCATTAATTTCTCTGCATAAATGTTTAAAAAGAAATTAGAGTCGCTATATAAATACATTTCTATCTTAAGCAAACTAATGCCCTGCATTGCTCCAGGCATTTTGCTCACACCCCTTACTGTCTCTGACAAAGACCTCCATTGCCTCAGGCTGACCTTCCTGCAGCTCACAGCTATTGGCATCCTTTTACCAAAAGAGCAAGGATGTTGAGTGTGGTCCTTCCTATAACTCCTGCCTAGTAGCAGAGTGGCACACTCTTGGCTTTTGTTCTAACTAGGACATTTAGGGAACAAGGCAATTATATTGCAATTTTTGAGCTGACAGAGAGAATGAAAGAAAATGAACCTGGGAAGATCAAAATGCTCTAAAATCAGCAACGTCCCCAGTTCCAGGCTAAAGCTAAAGCTGTATCGCTTCCATTTTCTTTAAGTGTAACAATGTATCTGCTTACACAAAAAGAGGATTGAGAACTAACAATGTGAATGGTATTTCTCCTGAAAGAAAACAGACTGAATATTGGAAGAGTAGACAAGATGAATTGTTAGGGCTGGACATGTGGCTTCCATCTGTAATCACAGAAGTTGGGAAGCTGTGGCAGGAGCATTGCCAGTATCATGCCAGCCTGGATTACACAGGGAAAATGTGTCTCAGAAGAAAGGAAGAGAGAGAGAGAGAGAGAGAGAGAGAGAGAGAGAGAGAGAGAGAGATATTAAAGCAAAGTATAAAATTATAATGACACATATGTGTCAGCATACCGTGATAAAAACCATTACTTGGTGTGCTGACCTAAAGAGAGCGAGAGAGAAAAGTAGTAATAATAAGATGTGTTATCCTCTCAGTCATTCCTTGTACCTCCTGGGTACCCTGCACCGTTAGGCATATCCTCTGGAGTGATTGTGCCCTACTTTAAACAGGCCAAGTGATGGAAAGCAGATGGTTCAATAATCTGGTATTACGTGTGGTGACAAAGATCTTAAATATCTATCATCGAGATTCAGAAAAACAGATAGACAAGAACAGGGGAAGAGCTGTGGTCTAGAGGCAGATAGAAAATTCCATCAGTGCAGTGAGGCAGTTATAAAGGCAGAGGGCGGGGAACAACGAGTTCTGAGAGCAAGCTGTGTCTGTCTGCAGTCTGTGTTGGAGAGAACATAGTAATGGTATCGTTCGGGCAGGGGTAGGACCGAGTCCACATGCAAGAACCCACTCCCAGTCCCACAGAAACTGGCACTGGGAGGTGGAGACAGGTGAACCAGGAATCCAGGTCATCCTGGGCTACACAGCAAGTCTGAGGCCAGTCTTGTGAGCTGTTCCACATGTGCCTCTCGAAATCTCCCCTCCACATCGATGGTAAACCGCCATCATGGTTCCACCCCTTGCGCTTTACCTTCCAGCCACACAAAACACTTCCTGTGAGTCCCGAGACATCTCCAGCTGGAAACCTCTGCATGGCTATCTCTGTGACTGGGTTTCTTCTCCAGCACCATTCCAGGCAACGCTCCCTTTGGCCCCTCAAGGCTCATTTGCTGTGCCCACTTGCACAGAAAGCCTCTCAAGCACCCCACCTGAAAGTCAGATGGCTTCCTGTGCTCATTTAGCCATGGTATAGTACTGGCCCCTCTCACGCCGAGCGTTAAGAGCCCATTCTATCATCGCAAGCCGTGAGTGTGTTCTTATTCCTCGCTGCATGCATGCTGCTCATTCCGACACTGCGTCTTCATTAGATGGGTAATTCTGACTGGAGCACTTGCTGGGATCTAAGGGGCACGAGAAGGCTTGTCGTTGAATGAAAATTGTATAAGCCTGAAAAAGGTTTCCTACTGAAGACAGAAAAGCAAAGCTTGTACCAAATGGAGTGGGCTGAATGGTGATTTGCCCTCTACAAAAAAGAAAGACCTCCACCCAGAAGTTATGAATGGGATCCTATCAGGAAAGAAAAGTATCTTGACAGATTCAATTAAATTAATGGTCTTGATATGAAATCACCCTGACTTATCCAAGCATGCCCTAGATCTAATGATAAGTGTTCCTATAAGAAAGTTCAAACAGAGAAAAAAAGGTAAGTCCAGGAGAAAGTGATGTGGAGTAAGGGCATCTATGTGAGGATGTAACCATGGGCCAATTCCTTGAGGGGTGGGGTAGCTGGTGGAAGCCAGGAGCAAGAGCAAGGACTGCATTCCTCTCAGAACTCCCAAGAAGTCCACCCAGAGACACTTTGATTTTGAGTTTGAGGCCTCCAGCATTGAGAGGGGATGTATTTCAGCCAAATCTAACCAGACAGTGGGGATTTGTTACAGTGACCACCTCCTGCCCCCCCCCAAATGAATACAGCAGATAATAGTGACAAAACAGGACCTGTTAAAAGTGCTTTTGCCTGTGTCAAGTGACATCAAATAACATAACACGTGACCCTGCTTTTTCTCCTTGCACACCCCTTTCCTCGCTGTCAGCCCCTCACATGATGACATGCGCACACAGTTGTAGGCAGTGCGAAGTAAATACTGATTGACAGAAAGCTGTATGTTGTGTGATGACGAGTCTAATGCTAATATAAGCAGAACAAAGTGAATACTGTTACAGAAATGTGCTTTCATTGATTCTGAAAACAGGGCAAAGACCTGTCAGAAATAGGGAAGAATTTCAAAGGCACACACTACCAAGCACAAACCATGGTCCCAGTTGGTCTGTGATGATGTAAATGCAAAGGTTTTTCCACTGGTGTGTTTCCCTCTTCATCCAAATTGTCTGAACCTCCTCTAATGTTCTAATCATGTTCGCAGCAGGCTTCACTGTCCTGTTTGCTTTCTGTTGCTGTGATAAACACCATAACCAGAAACAACCTGGGAAGTAAAGGGTTTATTTAGCTTATATTTCCAGGTCCTGGTGGATCATGCAAGGAAATCAAGCAGGAATTGAAGCAGAGACCATGAGTAAACACTGCTTACCTTCTTGATCCCCAAGGCTTGCCTGACTTGCTTTTTTTATACAACCAGGGCCCACTTGCCCAGAGGTGGTGCCCACACAGCGGACTGGACCTTCCCACATCAATCCGGGGGGGAAAAAAAAAAAAACAAAACATGTTTCACAAACATGCCTACAGGTCAATCTGATGGAGGCATCTCCTTAGATGAGGTTCCCTCTTCCCAGGTGACTGACTGCATCAGGTTGGCAAAAACTAACTAGAATTCAAGACAGAAGTTAGTAACTGATATATTCAGTCACTTAGGATTTAGCTCTGGAAAAAAAACTTTGTAAATACTCAGACAAAACTAAGAAAATACATGGTAGACATCATAGACTAGAACTTACATGGTAGACATCATAGACTAGAACTTACATGGTAGACAGCATAGACTAGAACTTACATGGCAGACAGCATAGACTAGAACTTACAGGGTAGACAGCATAGACTGTTACTGACAAAGACTGGTTAAATAAAAAGAGTAGAACTTTTCTATCTGTCTGATTTGAACCTTGAGAGCCTAAACCCTTGTTGATGTCAAAAGTTGAATGCACTCCCTACTGAGGGATAAAGACCCCAAACTCATGGAACTTGTATTTTATTGCAGGACTTGTAGAACTAAAATGCACCACACAGATCTGTTATGGAAACTGCTCTGGGGGCCAGTGAGATGGTTCAGTGGACAAAAGTGCCTGCCACTAAGCTTGGGGACCTGAGTCTGATCCCCAGGACTCAATTGGTAGAAGGAGAGAACCAACTGTACAAGTTGTCCTCTGACCTCCACATGAGAACTGTGGCTCACAGGCACTCTCTCTGTCACACACATACACACAAAATGAATTAAAACATAATGAAAAGTAAAGAAATGGGTTAGGGGTCATCTGCTTCTACATCATGTTAGTAGTTGATAATACCTAGTGCTGTTACATGCTCAGCACCGCTATAGTCTCTTTTCAAAGATTACTTCACTCCATACAACTTGTTTATTAAAGTACTGCTTTGCAGAGGGGAAAACTGCAATACAGAGAAATGAAGTAAATTATCTAAGATGGAATAAGCTGAGAGAGGTGGAGACATACAACTCAATTCCAGTAGCCTATGTCCAGAGATCTGGTTTTCAACCATTGTATCTTGTTATACTGACAGGAATAATTCATAAAAACAAAAATTATTTTGTGGAATGAATTAATGAAAAACGTAGTTCATCATTTACTTCAGTATTACAGCAATTTTAAGTGAGAAAAATAATAATTAATTTTTTAAGAATCATATGAACATTCAATAGGGAACATGTATAAAAGTACCTAGTATAGATTCAAAAATAGAGAATAATTTAAAAAATACTGAATTTTAAAAATACAGTGGGCCAATTGTTATCTTTTAAGTGTTAGCTTAAATTTTATGTAAAAAACACATAATGATCCTACTGAAAGAATATAAGAAATCAATAACTGATTGACTATAATATAACATGTACACACAAAAAAAATATGATTTCACTAAATGAAACTGTTTCCTTTTCTTTCAGGGCACACACAAAGATACATTTCATGACCCAACTTTTATGCAGGAAGAGGCATGGTATCTCTGACCAATGGAATCTAGAGGAATGTGGAAAATTCTATTATTTCTTGCTCAGTCCCCTAATCTCTCTACTTTGGCCTTACTGTCCCAGTGCCCTGTTAGGATTAACTGTCAACTTGATTTCCCTAAAAGGGGAGTCTCAAGTGAGGGACTACCCAGATCAGGTTGGCCTGTGGATATGTCTGTGGGGGATTGCCGTAAGTGTTAAATCAGGTAGGAGGGTCCATTCCACTGTGGGTAGCATCATTACCTTGACAGGGGGACCTGGGTTGTACAAGAGAGCTAGCTGAGCATGAACCTGGGTCCAGCAAGCAGCGCTCCTCCATGTTTTGTGCTCCAGGTTCCTGCCTTGAATTCCTGCTCTGACTTCCCTCTATGATGGACACGGCCCAGCACTGTAAGCCAGATAAACCCTTTCCTCCCCTGAGTTTCTTGTGGTCAGAGTGTTTTATCGCAGCAATGGGATGGCAAGTAGGACAACCAGCTTCTATCAGACTAAACCTCTTATGGAACAACTAGAAAATCAGTTGAAATATTAAGACAAAATATACAAAAAGTCTAGCTGTTCAAAGACAGCAGAGATGTTTAAAAGCCCTGAACAGTGAGTAAGGCAGATGGAGCACAATGGCCATAGTGCTGCTGATGAGAAAAAATCTCTGGGGTGAACATGCACCCTAGTTTTATTGATGTGTGTCAAAAACAACTTTGGAGCTGGGCAGTGGTGGTAGTGGTGGCCCATGCCTTTAATCCCAGCACTCGGGAGGCAGAGGCAGGTGGATCTCTGTAAGTTTGAGGCCAGCCTGGTCTACATAGCAAGTTCCAGGACAGGCTCGAAAGCTACACAGAGAAACCCCTGTCTTGAAAAATAAAACCAAAAGAAAGAAAGAAAAAGGAAAAAACAATTTGGAAAAGTATAAAAGAAACTAGATGAGAAGAAACTGAAATGTGAAGCAGGCCTATTAACCTGCATGGGGCTCTGGTCAGAAGTTTAGGGTCCAATTAGAAGCAGAACCTCCATCAACTTGCTACACCATACAGAAAGATATAGAAAAGGGTCAGATCTCATAAAAATTGAAACAAAGCTTCAAATCAACTCTAATTCTTTAGCCAGAAGCCACATGCCCTCCTCTAGAGAAATAGAGCATTACTCACTGTATCTAACATTTATTAAACACAATGTCTGGCATTCAGTTTAGAACTATTGGCCATCTCAAGAGAAAGAATAAAAAGGGCAATTAAGAGAAACAGACCTGAAGTGATCCAGAGCAATGAGGTGTAGACCTAAAATAACTCTGCTAATAAGCTCAAGAAAATAGAGACAAGGGAATCTCACCAGGAAACTGCAGTCTCTGAAAATGTAAGTAGGAAGTTTAGAATTAAAAGTAACTTCTGAAATTGAGACTATGAAAGCTGAAAGCTAACATCATGGCGGATTAGGCACAGTTGAAGAAATTCAGTCAGAAAATTCAGTCAGAAAAAAAATATCCAGATGGAATATGAAGAAGATAGAGAGGAGACACAGAAAGGCATGTAAAGGATTGAAATGAATAAATATAAATATGAAACACACATGTGGCAGAACTACCAGCAGTGAATCTCAGAAAATGTGGCCACTACTTCGGAAGAAGTAATTGACTCTCTGAGACCAATGAAAGACACTAGCCACAGAAAAGACACCTTGTTAGCTCAACATGAACCAACACACTGAAAGCCACAACTCAACCGAAGCCTCTAGAGCAAGAAATGATGACATCACAGCTTCAGTGTAATAGAGGACACCTGGACATGAAATTCTACACAAGTGAGAGTGTCCTGAAAGGAAATGTATTTCATGATGGACAACTGAAGAATTCCTCATTAGTAAACTCTGGATAACATAAAAGCATTAAAAGGCAGAAGGTCAGAAACAGTCAAACAACACTGAAGATTGAAGCAAACATAAAGATCTTCTATTTCCAGTTGTAAGACTGACCATCAGGGTCACCGTGCCTCGTTTGGTGAGACGCTGTAGCTGAGTACTAGGATGTCGGAGCCACATGACATCAATCACAGACTAGCAAGTGAGGACATTGGTTACACTGATAAGATTGTTAACAAAGTTCTCACAGGAATCCAGAGGAAGCTCATGTCACTCATGCAAAACATGTGCAGGAAAGTCCACAGCTGTTTCAGTACCAAGGTGGAAAAAATGTTCATCAATAAAGTAACAAAAAATGAATTATAATATAGCTGTCTAGTGGAATGCTATAAAGAAATTAAAAGGCAAGTATAAAATGAACAAGTCTCATACATATTGTGTTGAAGCAGAGAAGTTAGACATAAAAGACTCTATGAATCCAGTTATACAAAGTTCTAGAAGAAACATCTGTCTGTGACAACCAGTTATTGGGAAAACAGGAGTGAGATTAGAGGCAATCACGGGGCAATGACGAGAAGAGCCTTTGTGCAGGTCCCAATCTCAGTGGTGAGTTTATGAATGAACAAATGTCTAAAAACTTATCAGACTGTGAACTTAAAAAGAGTGTCTACATATATATATGTAAACACATTGTATATCAAGAGACACATAATACAAATATGTATATGTATAATAAACATACATGTGTGTGCATATACTCACACAATACACATGTGCATGTATATATGATACATATATATGTATGCATATGTAAAATATACAAATGCATGTGTGCATATAACACATACTATGTATACCATACATATGTATTTATATAGATAACATACACAGATGTATGTATATAATGCATATATGGGTGCATGTATATAATTCACACGTGTATGATACATGTATATATATTATACACATAAATACATATGTGTATATATAATACATGTGTGTATATTTAAAATGTGTTTAATATACACACATGTATGTATATTCACATATGAATAATATATACATGAATGCATGTATATGAATGATACACATGTATATGTAATACACATACATATTCATGTATATACATGTTATAACAACAGAAATAAAGAGAAGGAAGTAAAATAAAATGTATTAGAAGGCATAAGTTAATAAAATCTCTGATAATAACAAAGCAATAAAACCCACTAACAGAGTCAAAATAGTATCTATTCAAAAGTGGATTATTTGAGTATAAGAAGAAGAGAAACTGGAGCATAAATACATATATAAGTTCTTAAAGCAATTTAAAGAAATAAAATGAAACTATGATCAAATTTGTGCCAGAAAATAGAGCTCAAAATTGTGTTTTGTGAAAAATACAGCTTTCCCAAAGGAGAAACTTGTTTCGACTTTAGAAGAAATGAAATATCAAAACAGACTCATGTCTGTTGAAGTCAGTCAACCAATAACTGGAAATATTTGACAAAATAATAGTTCTAAGCCCAATCAATTCTTCAAAATGTTTGAATAAAGATCACACCAACATTAATTTAAAAATTGTATATAACAGGTGACAAGAGGGAGCTTCCAGCTTCTCTTATGAAGACTGAGTAACCATGACAGGACAGCAAGAAACTCACCAGCCAGTCTCTCACAACAAGAATGAAAAGGTCACAAGAAAAAGCAAATACTGCCAGCTCAGGGAACATTGCAGGAGAAAGGTTGGAAAGACTGTAAGAGCCAGAGGGTCGGGGACCTCGCTGAGAGACTGTCTCCTAGGACTGTCAGAAGCTACACCCATGAAGTCTCACCAACATGACCTGCACAGGGATGACACCAATATACACACTAACCTAACGTGTTAGGGGAGCTCGTGAGGTCTCAATCCTACCCCAACTCCAAGCAATTAAGCAATGCTGAGAGCAGAAAAAATAGTCTTCCCCAGGAAAGAGACCCCTGGTTGGTTATCCAAAAAGCATACATGCAAAGAACATTATGCAGACTGAGTATGTGGTGCTTATGTATTTAACTATAACAACAATTAAAGAAAAGAGACTATGAATTTGAGAAAGAGCAAGGAGAGGGGTACATGCGGAGGGTTGAAAGGGAGGAAAGAGAAGTGAGAGATGATGTAATTCTATTACAATCTCAAAAAATTACATTTAAAAATTCACTATCTGACCCAGCAGTACCAAAGTGACAGCATATCTGGTCACACTGGCGTGACCCTAGAAATGAAAGTTGCCTCAATATTTGATGAATATTAATATTTGATATAATTCAGTCCATTAACAGTACATAAGAAAAAAAAATCTTCCTGAGTCTTTCAACAGCTGTGGAAGAAGTTCCTGGTTCCTTTCAACACTGATTTACATTTTATAAAGAATTAATTATTTTTTAATTGTGTGTGTGTGTATGTGTGTGTATGTGTGTGTGTGTATGTGCAAGTGCATGTGAATACAGTCCCCAGGGAGGCCAGAAGAGGGTGTCTGATCCCCTGGAACTGGAATTACAGGTGCTTATGAACTGCCGGAAATGGGTGCTGGGAAAAGAAGCCCTGTGCAAGAGCAGCCACTGAGCCTTCTCTCTAGCCCCTTGACTTAACTTCCTAAAGAAAAGCCAGACAAGAACAGAAACCTTCTTACTAAATTAGTAGTTTCAAGTTAATAATGAAAATTGTTATTATACAACAAATATCATAACTAAGATTAATCAATTAAAGCCTGAATCCCTGAAATTTGGGGTGAAACAAGAGGGTCTTCACTCAACAGTCTATTGAAACTCCTCACTGATAGAATAAAAAAAAAAGAGTGGAAGAAAAGTGGTGAAGATTGAGAACAGAATTAAAATCGAACAACATAATTATATCCAATTACATTTTACAGATGAGGACCAGCAAGATGGCTCAGCAGGTAAAGGTGCTTGCTGACAACCTTGAAGATCTGAGTTAGTGTTCCAGGACACACATGATGGGGTGGGGAACAAGCTCCTACAAGTTGTCCTCTGGCCTCCACATGTGTACTATGGCATGTGTGTACCATCCTTCCTTCTCATAAATAAATAAATATCGTTTCTAATTACAGATCAACTCCTGGAGTTGATATGTGAATTCAACAAACTGTTTGCATGTAAAGTTAAAATCCAAAAATGAATTCTACTTAGAAGTAACAGACAGTGTATGGGCAATAAGTATGAAGTGTGTACGTGATTTTGCAAATCTTTCCTTTCTTTGCAGGATAAATGCCCTGAAAATAACAAATCTGGAAAAGAAGCTGGGCAGAACTAATTACAACCCACAAGTTCAAACAGCATGGTCCAGACTGGATGCGCTGAACAGGTGATGTCGAAGCAAAGATTAGAAGAAGGTTGGAGGTGGTTAAGGCCTCATGATGTGGTAGTAGAGTTTCTTTAACAAGGTTCATAAAAGGCCATGGGAGGGTTTTTGAAGAAAATCCTGCATGATGTATACACACTATGGTCTGGATGGGAGGTGAATGAATTTGTGACTTCACAGAGGAAGCAGGGATGACAAAGGAGATTATTGCCCGAAGGTAGAAGATGGTTGAGGTGCAAGTTCAAATCTCACTACCTCTGTTCATACAGAATCACAGTTTTCAAGGGCAACATCCTGTCCCTCCAGAGGGAGTCCTGCGGGTTGAAGCCTGTGCAGACGCCTTGCTACGGCTGGCAGTGGAAGGAAGAAGGGGAAATGGGCTTGTGTTGGCTGCCTCAGGAAGCCAAGTGTTTCTCCACTAAATGAAGATGGGCAACAGAGAATGAACAGGGCTCAGTCTAAGAAGCCCCGTTCTGTCTTCCATGCGTGAGTGTTGGTGACAGGGCCACAGGACACTAATGACAGGGAGAGCAGATAGCAGTGAAGGAAGCATTCAGCCAAACAGCCTCCTGCGCCACTCCACTGTGCACATGACCCCTGTAAATGGAGTCCCGCCAACACTGGCTCCTCAAGTCTCTCAAGGCCAGAACAAGATGATGAGCCTCTGCCACCAGTACTGAAGAAGATAGCCTGAAGAAGCCTGGCTCTTCCTGGGGCAGCTAAGAACACCCTTCCAAGGAGGTCAGTAGTCTTCCTGCATATCTCCAGAAGTCAAACCTAAGAAAGGAGTAGGGTGTGTGCATGCACCTGTGGGTTCACGCTTGTAGAGGCCAGAGATCAATCTCATGTCCTTGGGAGTCATCTACCTTTCCTGTCTTTGAGACAGACTCTTATTTTTACCTGGACTCTCCAATTAGGCGAAGCTGTCTAGTCAGCATGACCCTGCGATTACAGGCATACATACACCCAACCTTCCCCCCCCCCTTCTTTTCTTCTAATATGGGCTCTGGGAATCAAACTTGGGTCCCACATTTTCACAGGAAGCACTTTGCCAACTGAATCCCATCCCCAGCCTTAAGCAAGGATTTCAATGCCAGAATTAATGTGGGAAATGTGGATACATCACCAAGAAAGCAGGATGTGTTTATCAAGCTGATTCCCTTGGACATAAATGCAGTTTAACCCTGAGTGAAGACATTGGGGAAGTGGATAAACTAGGAGTTATGCTGCTCCCCAAACCTCAGGATCTGAGGTGCTTATATACAAGTGTGTGCCACTCACCACTGAAGTTTGCTGAGGACCAGCGAATAGGCTATTTTGAGAACACTGCCAGTCTCCTAGAGGGAAGGCTTTTGGGAAAGGTCCTCAGAGCAGTATGTGGAAGTCAGCGGGGCCTCTCTGACATCCTCAGACACAAAGGATCTGAGCCAACCCATGGATTCTGCAGCTTCACATCCTTCTCCTATATCCAAAGCAAGGCACTCCTCTCCCTCTGGCCAGCGTTTCCATCGCAGAGAAAATGATCACAACTGCGAAAGGAGTGTTCTTGCCTCCATCCATTTCTCTCAAGCACTCCTCATCGATTTACCCATTACATTATTGTTATAAATTAATAAAGCAAGCCCCACATTCACTCACTTTAAAGGTTTCTCAGCCACTGATTTCCTATTATCCTTCTTGCTACTCAACTTGCTGACTCCTCCAGATAAATGGCCTGCAATGCAAACACATGCCAGACTCTTGGATTCTTATTAAGTATATGAAAGTGTGGTGATTTGTCTCAACAATGCCGTATTCAAGCCTCCGCCAATTAAGGTTCAAGTGCAGATTCAAATAGGAAAAACATTCCCAATTTCTAGTTAATATTCTTATTGCCTTGTGAGTAGCTCACTCTTTCTAATTCTAGTATCATTTACTTAATTTCCTTTAATTTCTAAAAATGTATAAAAGCATGCCTAATTTTCTAGATATGTGGAAATACGTTATCTTCCTATCCCTCATTATGATTTTTAAAATTATATATTTTGTTTTTATTTTAGTATTTGAATATATGCCATATGTGCTCAGGTGCCCAAAGCAGCCAGAAGATGGCATCAAAGTCCTGGAGCTGGAGTTACAGGTGATTGTGAGCCACTTGACATGGGTGCTGGGAACTAAAATCCAGTCTTCTGGAAAAGCAGCAAGTATTCTAAACTGCTGAGCCATCTCTTCAAGTCACATATATACCATCTGATACCATGCCAGTAGGGACTCAGCAAATGCTTCTTGAGTGGCTGAGTTAGCCAACATTAGCACAACTGTCTCCAGTGACCGGACAGAAGATGGCTCCGCTCTCACAGAAACATGTCATTTACTATGCAGCTGCTATTGTCCCGTGTGTTTTTGGTGAGCCTGTTAAAATGAAAATTACAGGCTTGTATTTGTACTATTTCTTAGGGCTAATTGGTAGTTCTTTATTTTTATAGCCCTTTGATGCATTAATAAATTTCAATAAGCATAGAGGCCTTTAATTCTTGCATTTATCCATTCAAAATATTTATTAAATTTTCTAACTGTGGGTTAGGACATATGAACAATTTTATAATGCTTATAAAAGATTAAAATCACCTCAGCCCTCTGAAATATCCTCACATACAGTAACTAGCTCAGTGTGCATCATGAGTGTTTATGTGTATGTGCTTGTGTGTGTGTGCTTGTGTGTGTGTGTGTGTGTGTGTGTGTGTGTGTGTCCACATGTACACACACGAACATGTGAAGACTGAGAGACAATGCTTGGTGTCATTCTTCAAATGCCATCCATCTTGGCTTTTGAGACAAGCTCTCTCACTAGCCTGGAACTCACCAAGAAGTCCAGGTGCATGGCTAGTGAACCCCAAGGCTCTACCTGTCTCTACCTCCACAATATGAGATTAGCAGCACTGATTACCATACCCTGCTTTTTTTTTTTTTTTCAAACATGAATTCTGGAGATTGAGCCCACAGCTCCACACTCACAAGGCAAGCACTTTGATGGCTGAGTTTTCTCCCCAGCCACCCTCAAGGAGCTTCTTACTCCACCTTAAAGCAGCCTACAAAACAGGAAGCCATCTCCCAAGGGAACTGGTCAAATTTCATCTCTCATGAGCTAGAGAGGAGGGTCTTCCGACTGAAGTAACTCCTGAATGACGAGAAGCAGGGAAGATTCTGGGTAAAAACAGTAGCATGCTCGAGTTTGGGGGAAGCACAATTTTTTGTTATCTATTTTTAAAAACTTTATTTCAGAATCCATGTATAAGGGTTTTGAGTAAAAGAATCAATAGAGGGAGATCACACACACACACACACACACACACACACACACACACACACACAGAAAGAGAGAGAGAGAGAGAGATGCTATGATAAGTTTTCTTATTTAAATGGCATATCTGAGGGTCTAGCAATATCAAAGCACACTCTAACTTTGGGCGAACAAGAGAATACTATTGGTTGCCGACAGAGCTAGAGAAAGGGGAGGAGGGACATTGGAGATTGTATACAATGGTCTTAAATGATGATGGGACTGACAGATTCAAAATTTCTCGGGGAGGCTGGCCACCTAGAAATTCAGTTGTCAGTTTGTACTGCATTCCTAAATCTCAACTGCAGCCCAACATTCAGAAACATGGGCAGGGTTTCAAAGGAGCAGTCTGGAGGCAGAAGTCCTGGCGTCGTCTGTCTTTCCTCTAGCAGCTTCTACCTAGTTGGATGAGGTCCAGACCCAGAATGTAAGTAATGGACTTTACTTAACATCTACTGACTTAAATGCCAATTATACCTAAAAAGTGTCTTCACAGGGGCAGAAATACCTGACTAATTGACTGGGTATCTTAGCCTGGCCAAGTTGTCACACAGAATTGGCCATTAGAGTCACCCTATCTCAGAGGAAGAGACTTCCAAAGTGTCACAGACATCTGGGTTACTCAACATCACAGGCCTGGAACCTTTTTAGAAATGCAAATTCTTTTGTTTGTTTGCTTGGTTGGTTTGTTTTATTGTAGTTGATTTTGTTTGGTTTTCAAATACAGTCTCTTGTGGTCCAGGCTGGCCTGATTCTTGATTCCTGTGTAGCTGAGGATGACTCCCAACTCCTGGTCCTCCAGTCTCTAGCTACCAAGTGCTGAGACTCCTGTCAAGCATCTCCATGCCCTCCATGCCAGACTCCATGAGTGTGTGTGTGTGTGTGTGTGTGTGTGTGTGCTCACAAGCATGCAGAGGCTAGAGGCTGACATCAAGTGTCTTTCTTAGCTGCTAAACTTCTTATTTTAGAGATAGCATCTCACACTGATTCTGCAGTTCACCAATTTGGCTAGATTGGCTGACCAGCAAGCTCAAGGACCCTCTTGTCTCCACTGCACCTAGATTTTTATGTGGGTTCTGGGGCTCAGAACTCAGATACTCATGCTGTGTGGGAGGCACTTTACGGACTAAGTCATCTCCCCAGGTTCCATGTCTTGTTTGTTTTCCTTTTGATACAGGGTCTCATTATATAGTTCAGTCTGTCTGTGAACTCAAAATTCTCCTGCCTCAGCCTTTAGAATGTTCTGGAAATGCACCACTCTGCCAGGTCAGAAACAAAACTCTGAAACACACCTTCGCCTAAGTCAGACATGCTGTGTACAGATCTGGCAGTGTTCTTTTGTCTCCCTCTTTAGCTTTCTCTTCACCTCCGGTTTCTTTCTTCCTTTGTTATTGTTGTTGAGACAGGGCTTCTCTCTGTAGCCCAGGCTGTCCTTGAATTTTTAGCATTCCTTCTTTCTCAGCCTCAAGAGTGCTGGGATAACAAAACTAAACCACCATGCCCAGCCCCTTGAGGTATTTCTGGTACACATCTCACAAAGTGTGAGGATTAGGGAATGCACTTTTGAGGCTGTGAAGAACAAGTCTTAACAGAGGCTGGTCATTAATTGGCTTCTCTGTCATGGGCTTCAGTCACTTGATAGATTTTCATGCTTAAATGGCATATTGGATAGTCCCAGCAACATCGCATGGTACTCTAATTTTGGAGAAACAACAAATGAGAGGACTATTGATTGTTTATAAATCTTTACTCAGGGACACAAGATAACTACTCCATTGGACTTTTCCTCCATCACTACCTCCAGCACTTTAGTGGGGAACTCAGCTAAGCCAGCTTCAATTTCCCCAACCAAGGTCAAGAGCACCCACATCAGAATTCACCTCAAGACTCTTCAATAGTCCTTCGGATGGTATTGATCTCTCCGTGGGGCAATTTCTAAATGCTTGTGTAACAGTCTAGGGATAGCATGTAAAAGTTGATGGTGGAGACAGTTACTGTTTGAACTCTCATCAGGCTTAAGCCTTCTCTTCCCATAAGGAACTCAGTGTAGCTCCTCCAAGACCCAGGTGAAAGCCAGGTGCTATGATAGGAATCTGTAAGCCCAGCA
>CABHPQ010128662.1:0-23395 GCA_902168405.1 Peromyscus aztecus | reverse complement strand
GGGGGGGAGGGGTACGGGGCGGGAGGAGGGAGAACGGGGGAACCTATGACTGATATATAAAGTTGAATTATGTTGTAAAATAAAATAAAATAAATTAAATGAAAAAAAAAATATATGAAAGGTGCATAGCATGTTGTTGAGTATACGTATGTGTTACAAAAACCAGGAAGGGAGGTGGCAAGAAATACAATGTGTGATTTCATTATCTTCCATCATGGGAAAAATACTTAAGGTTACTAAATAATAGAAAAACTGCTTTTTATGGAAATAGCTACAGATATATACTGAAGATAAATCCTTTCTAACATAACCAAATAAAACTGATCATTGAGAAAATGATAGAAAACAAAGGGTCTGAAACAGGAATAATAACAAAATTAAGTGGTAAAGAGATATACTATGTATATTATATTAATAACCAAGACAGAAAGTTTTTGTTAGAAAGCTAGTCTATGATTGAAAGTAAAGCACTTCATATCTATGCACTATACAGAACTATCTCTAAGTAAAGGACATCCACAGTCTTTAACAGTAATGTCTAAGCAACAAGCACTGTGAAGTCATATAATGATGAAAGCAGGTAGCATAGCCAGTTTATTTGAAATCACAGTTCAACAGAGTATCGCAGAATACAGTATGGAAGTGAAAAAAAAATGAAAAAGAAGCTAAGCATAGGAAAGTCAAAGGACACCAAGCACACACACATACAAAAAATTCAGCAAGCGAAAGAGAGGCTACAGATGATCTCTTTTTATCAGTCTTATGTACCAAAGCCCAACATAATAGCCATTAAGCAGAAGTTGCAAAAATTTTGAAAGAAATACAGCATGATGAATGATGTAATGTGAAAGGACATATGGCCATAGCCTGTAAGCAGGGTGCTGAGTACAGCAGCTCTAATGAGCAGGACACAATTTACACCTCTGATCCAGAGGGTATGCTATCATAGATCACATTAAAAAAAAAAAAACTGACTAAATGATAGACCACAAGATAATATCCACAAATTCCACTAGTAAAAGTGGATTACAATTGAATAAAAATATAAATATACATAAAATAGGATAGTAAAAATAAAAAAAAAAAGCAGATCTCTTTGTTGAACTTTTGTCTGAGTGGAAATTAAAAGCAAGCAAATCAAGAAAGCAAGGGTAATAGAAATGCTAAAAGTCTCTACTGTATGATTCATTATAGCGCTAGCGAAAGTAAGGAAAAAATTAATTACTACTCTATTTTGAAAGTTCGGAAGGAAGATACAACCAACCTGAGGAAAGAGAAAGAAGAGCTGAAGTCGAGGCCTCAACACTGCACAAAGAGCTACAGGCAACTAAAGTGTGCTAAGTGGGGGAACAGTCTTTCCAGGGACGTGCACACCAGTTGGGCGGCCCTGAAAACATGCATACAAGTAACACTACACAGCCTGAGCAGGCTATGTTTAGGAATATAAATGTATACATATGTGCAGAAAACAGCAATTAATGAAAAAGAGGTCATGAATTTGAAACACATCAAGGCATCTATGAGAGGGTCTGGAGGCTGGAAAGGGAAGAGGGGGTGATATAATTAGGCTGTAACTTCAAAAATACGTGATTAAAAGTGAATTAGATGATAAAACAAGAAAAGAAGTGGGTTCTGACAGGATAAAATGAAGCGGCAACCAACCAAATAATTACTATTCATCTTCTTCAACAAACAAAACCAGAAATAGAAGTTTCTAAATGACTGCACTTAAAGAACAATGGAAGGAAAACTTTGTTTACCCACACATACGTAAAAGGGATGAGTGAAAGGAACACTTTTCCAGAAATTTTTTAATAGATTAAAATGCCTATCTTTATGGAAAACTTCATATTATGGATCAGACACTTACCAAGATGATGTGATCTTTCTTTTATTGAAAATAGTTTCTTTATATAATATATTAGTTTCCTCTCTTTCTACTCCTCTCAGTTCCACCCCACCTCTGCTGTCATCTGGATCTACCTGCTTTATGTCTCTCTGCTGAGAGCTGCTGGTAGCAATGACTTTACCAGAGGCAGTAGGAGTATTCCGCAGGTGACAACTGGTATTTAACAGGTTGACCCACCAGATACACCTGATGCGGAACCCCACCTGGCAAAGTCCGTGGGGTCACTGGCTGTGGAAACTGGTTGTTTTCTGTCTGTAACTTCCTCATGTGCCACCACTAGACATCCCTAAAAAGAAGAGCTGTGGGTTTCTTTCTATAGCCCATTGGTAGTGTGTTTTACATCTTTGGGCATATAGCTGTGGATGGTCAGGAAGATGGTTTCTGCTTAAGCAGTGTAATTATGATAATACTAGAATATTTTTCATAATTGACACAGGAAAGTAACAGTATTCTCAGTCGCAAAGACAGCTAATTTTAGACTTTAGAACAAATTCAAAATAGACTAAGTTGTCCCTGCAGAAAATACACAAAGACTAGTTCCCAGGTGTTTATTTATAAATCAAGGTCAGGCTGTTTACACTGAGATAACCCCCCACGGTAACTGACTGCAAGCAGTCATAGGCTCAAGGTTCAGCCAACTAATCGTTTATTGCTAGTCCTGAATTTCAATGTCATTTTCCCGTCTGGAAACACTAACCACTCAGGCTATCTGCTTGGCTGAGCATTACTCATTGGCTGTTCAGTGAAAACTTCCTAGCCTGAGAAAGACTGAGTGACTTATGTGTTATGAGAATGGATTAGACCCTGAAAATGTAGCATATAATTGTTCAGAGTTTGGCTGTTGAGAGCACTGAGTATGCGAGTGTACTGAGTGAGGGATGTAGCTGAATGGGCAGAGAGAAAATATAATTGTCCAAAGTTATCAGAGAAGTATGAGAGTAAGGTGAAAGAGTGAATGAATGAGAGAGTGAATGAATAAAGAGTGAATAAATGATGTAATAATATGTGAAGGAATGTAGCAGAGTAGAGAGACGAAATGTGTATAGAAGAGAGAGGAGGAGCTAGGTAAAAAAGAGATGTCTAGGAAAACGAAGCTGTATAGAAAAGAGATGTAACTATGCAAAAGAGATATGTAGTTGTGTGGAGAATGCATGGAGAATGTAACAATGTGGGATGTATCTATGTGGAGACAGATTTTCAGAGAACGAGATTTTTTTAAGATGAAGTAAAAGAGAAAATAGCATCAGAAAACGTGTATGGTTCCTTATTTACCCCCCAGATAGAAAAAGTCTAGCCCTTGCTGCCTTTGTGGATTTTTTTGCATACCCTGGAGGTGGCCTTGGAGCAGGCTCTCCAAAGGCTACCAATAGCTATCTCTCCTTAGATACCAAGGAGGTTTCGGACTTCCCTTCCTCTGTTTCCGCTGGGTCAGCCAGTCTCCGAGAACAGCCAGCCAAGCCTGCAGGAGAAACAAGTAGGCCTGCAAGCAGGTAGGCAGGATCCGGAACTTTCTCCCTCTCTCTGCCAAATCCAACCCCCCTAGTCTCATGCCCAGCTCTGGAGCTGTGGTCTCTCCTCTCTGCTTCCTTTCCTAGGGGTATGAACAGATTCTGTAAAATTTTATATCCCCAAAGTATTATTTTATGATGACCGTGTAAGCTCATCGGAATGCGAGGTTCCTAGGGTTTGCTGCTCGAGGGAAAACTTCAGACAGAAGTTGGTGGAAGGGAAGAGGTTGATTTAAATGTGCCCGGAGGAAGAAGAGTCCCCTCAAGCCTGTCTCAGGGGATCCAGGTACAGAGCGCTTTCATGGAGCAGAGTAGAGAGACAATGCGGTGGGAAATCCATGCTGGGCAGCTGTCTGTGGCCTTGTGGAGTCTTCTTTCCTGCAGCTCCTTAATCAGAGCCTGGGGGAGGCTTTACTTCTGCAGACAGGATTAGAGAGAGGCCAGAGCAAGATGAGGGAAGAGGAGTCATGTGGTCTCAAAGGAACCCCTGTTAAAATCAACAGTCTGTACAATGAGACTCATTTATAGGCCATGAGAAAATACCTATTTCTCTTTATTCACTTTTTAAAATATATTTTTAATTGAAAATAATTTTTGTCCTACAATATATTCTGATATGGTCCCCTTTCCCCACTCCTTCCAGATCCTTCCCATTTTCCCATCCACCCAAATCTTCCTTCTCTCTTTTTAGAAAACCAACAGGCCAACAACTTAATTTTTATTCTATCGATTCTGTGAAATTTTAGTTAAAGAAAAAACATTAGATTCTTAAATGAGCAAACTTAAAATATAGTTGACCTCCTGCACAGAGTTTGGTCATCATGATGTTAATATTGATTGTCAACTTGACATTTGGACTGACCCTAGTTTTAGAGAGCACCTTTAGAATGCAGTCCTGGAGATGGAGGAAGTTCCTATTCAGTAACACTTTGGAATGATTGCTGGTCCCTGGCTTTAACAAACGCTACAGTTATCGAGGTTTTCCTTATTCTTAACAGATTGAGATGTTTTTCACAAGAAAAAGAGAACACTGGACCGGGTGATATCTCCAATACAGAATTCTGGAGAAGCCATTGACATTTTACAGATTATGCCATTGGAGTGCCTTTTATAAACTTTTAAAAAATATTGAAAGAGAGAATGATGTACAGATTGGTATCCTACTAATCCATTGTCAGCTATAATATGCAGGAGATCCCTATGGAAGCATTCAAAGAAACAATTTAAAAATCTGAAATTAGCTGTCTAGCTGCCAGATTTGAAACTTTCAATTCCTTTCTCAACAGTAAAATCTATTGCACAGGGTTGTACTCCCTGCCATATTTCAGGATAGATAAAAATTAATGAAGATTGTAGAGGTCTGGTACTCCAGGACATGCTATGAAAGCTCTTTAATAATAATAGATGCTATTTTGCCTTATACCAACTTCTAACAAAAAAATAGACAGACTATATTTTTGAGGCATACTTATTCAATTCATTTATCAAGTGACTTTGAATCTTGAAAACTTTAAGAGGGACTAAGATGGAGAGGGTTCTGCTGCAGATGGTACACCAAGGCCACATCTTCTGTGGAAGAATTAGCCCTCTATTTGCAAAGGAGTTTCCCACCCTCTTGGAATCCAGGAATAATTGAAAACTACATCATTGGGCACCAACAGCTCTGGAAAGGCAATAACAGGTCATCACATTTTAGTATAGTGCATTTGAGCTGCGGTGTGACTATATTCAGAGTTTATAGTTCACATTCAGGAACAAAGGGCAGATAATCATCTCTCCTTTGTCACTACTCTCTCGACTGTCAAGTGTGGATTGATGGTGGTTTGTCACAAACAGGCAATAGAAGGAAGAAACTCAGGCCTGGTTCTTGTTCCATCTTCTAAAGGTTAATACAAGGTGGAAATGATGTGGCTGCTGGGATAATGTTTCCTGTGAACTGACGGGTAGTAGTAAAGGATTCTCTTTCCAGTGGGAAAGAGCTTCAGGAGGAATGTTTGGTCATTAACACATTGTGCAGAGAGGAGTCCTGTGACATAAGTATCTACATGGACTTGGGCTCAGCTGTTGGTCAAGGCCTGAAAAGAGGAAGATTTGAAGTCTGCAGATGAGGAAGCACAAAGAAAGGGTTTACAGCTTGTTCCAAGACTCAGGAGAGGGTCAGATGAGCGTATGGTCAGGGATGGGTGAAAGACGCAGGCAATTGTCGGAGGCTCTCGGGGTTACAGAGACTGTCAATCTTCTCTGCTGAGGATCAAAGAAAAGAATGCTTGATGTAGTCTTAGGGAAAATGTCCCTAGAAGGCAAGGGGTTTTAAATCATATTGCAAGAAAGCGGTACCTTCTCATTAAAAAAAAGTTGTTTTTGAGATGCTTCCAAAAGTCAGCACTAAAGAAACACTAAACAACCAAGTAGGATTTGTTCTTCCCATGTTTTCACTGAATGTCTGCATAAAGACGTGGTGATAAGGACAGAGTGTGGTTTATAAACCCAGCTACCATTACATTAGATCCTTACTTGTGTGTCTGTAATGTACACAGAATTGTTTTCCTTATAAAACTTAAAATATGGCCTTCAGATTTTCAGGAAAAGCTGAGAAGTAGAATAAAACATTAATAATATAACATCTTGTACTGTAATGCCTACTGAAACAATAGAGAAACCTTAGTTTATAGATTTTAGAATTGGAGGGATATTGGTAAAGTTTTATTAAATATTAAAAAAGAATATTAGGACTGAGAGGATGGAGATGCCTAAAGCCATTGGCCCTAGGCAGGGAGAAGAATCCATGAGCCTGCTTGATGCCATTAGGACCCAGCAGGTGGAGATGGACACATAAGATGCCCTTGCATCACCGGGCAGTCAGGCACTATTGTCGTGAGCAAATATACGGTGGGGTATGGGAAACAGATAAAGGCAGAATGATTCATGTCCTATGAAGAGAGGCAGATCTGAAGAGGTGAAGGTAGTGAGGAACAGGCTGACATGAGAGGCCTGCTTGCCACCCAAGGCCATGGTGATATCTGGTCCTGAATGCTGCCAAGGGCCCTGCTGTAGACATGGCCCGTGTTGATGTCCATGGTACCTGTTACCACCAAAGGCCTAGAGAATGCCCAGGGTCGTGGCCTCCACATATGGTTATGTTGATGCCAGAGGGCCATGCCACTGCAGAGGCCATCCCCATCTGAGTGGCCTGCATTGCCATCGATGGCTGTGGTATTGACTGAGTCCAAGCTGCTGCTGAGGGCCATGTCTCGGTCCATGGACCTACCATAGCCAGGATCTGTTTTGAGGACTGTGGCTCCTGTTACCACTGAAGGCCATGCGACTGCTTGGGGTCTGGGTCACCACCTGGAGCCATGTTGGAGTCCAGTCCAGGGACCAAACTGCTGCTGGTCCCATGATGATCTGTGAGGCCTATGCTGCTACCCAGGGCCATGGTGACATCCAGGCTCAAGTTACTGCTGCTGGCTATATTTGGGTCTGTGGTTCTGCTGCAGCTGGGGTCTGTGTTTATGTCCATTGTTGCCTGTGTTAACACAGGGGCCCATGTGAACCATGTGGTGCACCATGTGCTGAACCATATGTTGAAGTAGGAGGGCCATGCTGAGCTGGCCTGGTCCCTTAATGGCCAAGGAGAGTTGATCCTCTTCTTCATGGGTCTGCGATAATGGACCCTGATGACCCTGGCATGGGAAAGGTGGCCCTGCTCCTAAGAGGAAAGCTGTCCTCCCCAATACTTGGAAAAGCTGGTGCCACCCTTCACCACGGGCCTGGAAGAGCTGGCTCCTCCCCTCACTTGAGGGTCATGGTCTCAGTGGCTTGGTCAGAACAACACATCTACCACCCAGACACACAATCCAGGGCTTTGAGTGGGCACTCCCCAACATCTACCCCATCTATGACTTGCTGGAGCACGTGAAGGAATTGGTCCTCTGGAACCACAGCCATAGCATCTCCATGAGTTGGGGCAACAGCAGGACATCTGAGAGGATTTTTGGTGAGGGTCCAGTATTGATGGTGTACCAGAAGCCAGAGGTCCTGAACTGACCAACAACACATTACACAATGAACATTTGCAAGCAAAACTGTGTGGACAAAAAGATATACTGCTTGACACACAGCTGCTCCCAGTGCCACCAAGACAAATGAAGAGGTTATGTAGAGGGTCTGGGAGATGAGTGGGATTGGGGTGCATGATATGGAATTCTCAAAGAATCAATGAAAATTATGTTAAAAAATGTACAAAATGGGTATGACCTCATGCATTTTCAGATACAAAAGTACTCATGCTTCCACTGAGGAAAAAAATAAAAAGGAAGAGAATGCTAAGATCGACAAGCTTCCTAATCATTGTCAGATGATATGCACACATGATCAGTGTTATGCCCAGATCACCCCCAGAGAGACCACCAAAGACCAAGGATATCCAGAATGCAACAGCAAGGTTTATTTTAACCAATACAAGCCAGCAGGGAATTCCTCCCCAAGCACTCACTCGTCACAGTGAGGCAGGGAGGAGTTGTTCTTTCTTTGTGAGGCTTGCTTTTTTTTGTTTTTTGTTTTTGTTTTTTTCAAGACAGGGTTTCTCTGTGTAGCTTTGTGCCCTTCCTGGAACTCACTTTGTAGACCAGGCTGGCCTCGAACTCATAGAGATCTGCCTGCCTCTGTCTCCCGCATGCTGGGATTAAAGGCGTGTGCCACCACCACCTGGCTGTGAAGCTAGCTTTTTTAAAGGCAAAAACCACGAGTCCCTCTAGGTTGTGGGGGAGTTAGTACGGGTACAATTCTAATTGGCTAAATCTTCCTGGGCCTCTGTGTTATCTTATTTTAGTTTGTCTGTTTGCTCTGTTAGAACTTTTACAGCCCGTCTCCAGAGTTGAGGCATGCCATCTCCAGCGTTGGGACATCCCGTGGTTAATCAGTCACCACCAAATGGCCTGGCTTTTGTCCACATTTGGGGCACTCTTTTCTTAATTAGTTACTACCAGATGACTCTTCCTGACTTTGTGCTTTTAAGTTCCTGGGGCTGGCGCCGTCATTTCTGGGAGCTTGAAACTGGCCTGGGTCTATCTATATTAAGATATCTTTATCTAAGCCTCCTTCTTCGTCTTAGAGAATAGAGTGAGGGTCTCACAATAAGCAGAATTTCTTTTCTCCAAACAACTTTTTGCTTGAGCAAGCCTTACAAATGGAATCTAGTACTACTGTATTCACTATGACACTATTTTAGTGAGCCCTGCCCATTTACAGAAGCTTCTCATTGTTAAAGTTGACCCAGTAAGAACAAAAGCTTGTTTTACCCATGCTCACTTAATGCTCACTTAAAGGCTAAAGCTGTTCACCCAGATGCCACACATATGAACTTATAGTAGTTGTTACTGTGTATACAAGACCTATGTAAGCTCATTCCCTGTCTAATGCCAGCACTGAGAGGCAAGGTTGGAATAAAGTCCCATCCCCCACCTTGTAGCTCTTGACAATTGTTTGCTGCTGGGAGAGGGAGAGTCAGTTTTCTTTTTTCTTTTTGTTTTTTTCCCAGACAGGGTTTCTCTGTGTAGTTTTGGTACCTGTCCTGGATCTTGCTCTGTAGACCAGGCTGGCCTTGAACTCATGGAGGACTGCCTGGCTTTGCTTCCCAAGTGCTGGGATTAAGGGCATGTGCCACCACTGCCCGGCCAGAGAGAAAGTTAGTTTTCTTCAAGAATGTAGCCTTTGGTAAGTTGATTGTGCTTCAATGGAAGGGCAGACATTCTAGAAGATGTGGGCTGCATAAACTGGACTTGATGGGTTAAAAAATACGTCTATAAAAATGAGAGGGGAGGGGAAATATCACTCTTTGGTAAAGAAGAATGGGGACTCACTGTTTAATAGAAAAAAAGATTTTATTTGGAGTGATTAAAGTTTTCTAGAAATACATTGAGGTGACAGATATACAATGTTATGAGCATAATTAATGTGGTTGAATTATGCATTTAAATAATACAATTATCAAATTCTTTGTCTATTTAATATACTTTTACCACATTAAAATACAATTATAATAACCCTTAAAAAATGAGAACACCAAGTTGGGAGGATCGAGAAGTGGGGTGGATCTGGGAGAAGCTGGGGGAAGGAATGAATATGATAACAATGCACTGTATGAAATTCTCAAAAAACTAATAAAAATTTAAAGATAGGAGATGGGAAGATATGAGAACATTGACTTTATTATTAAAAAACAGTAGGCTAGATAGTATGATTTATTCTTTGAGTTTCTAATACTTCACAACGGATTTAGACAGATAGCATAAGATCAAATTTTGCTTGGGAGCCCAAGAAGACAAATTAGTTTCCTTCTTGTACTGGCTAGTTTTATGTCAACTTGACACAGTTATAGTCATTAGAGAGGAGGGAGCCTTTCTAGTGATTGATGTGAGAGGGCTCAGCCCATTGTGGGTGGTACCACCCCTGGGCTTGTGGTTCAGATTCTATAAGAAAGCAAACTGAGCAAGCCATGAGGAGCAAGTCAGTAAGCAGTGCCCCCACTCCCATGGCCCCTGTGTCAGCTCCTGCCTCCAGGTTCCTGTCCTGCTTGTGCTCCTCTACTTCCTTTGATGATGAGATATTATGTGGGAAGTAAGCCAAATAAATTCTACCTTTTCCAAGTTGCTTTGGTCATGATGTCTTTCATCACAGCAACAGTAACCCTAACTCACACACTTCTTCACAAATGAATAGTCAAAGGGAGAACTCAGAAGTGTCTGAGATTGGTTAACGGTTTATGAAATTCTTTCTTTCCATGGTTGATAGAATGAAGCCCAAGGATCAGTCAGGATTCTTGTACTGGAGAGCTCTTCCAGATTATAATATGAGCTACAGGGTTCTAATTCTATTAGTAAACTTCTTTTATATGATTTTGTCTGTTTTTAAACCAAAGATTGATCATATGTCTATTTGCATTGTCATTCAGCCAAGGCACATTTTGTCCTATTTGGTTGTTGTCTCTTGGAGGCCTGTTCTTTTCTGAAGAAGAAATGGAAGGGGAGTGGATCTGGGGGAGAGGGAAGTTGGGGGGTAGCTAGGAAAACTGGGGGGGGGGACTATGATCAGAATGTATTGTATGAGAGAAGAATCTATTTCCAACAATTACAAAAAGTCCTCAGGCCTGAGATGACTAGTCCTTGCTATATTTTCTAAATTGCACCAGTAAATTTAATTTTCTGTGTAAAATTCATGTGAAAACTTTAATTTAGGAATCCAATGTTCTTGTTTACCTGCCCTACAGGTCGATTAGTGCTTCCTGTTCCTTTAGTCTAGTTTTTTTTTTTTTTAATCTCTGACATGAGGGCAATGTTTATCTTCTTTTCAGATGTTTATTTTTTAAGTTTAAAAGAAAAATTTACGTAATAAAATATAATAAAATATTCAATATAATTTCTAGGAACAGACAAGCCCATACAGGACATCTGACATGCACTTGTACCAACTCAGTTGCCATCGAGGCCCAGATCCAGTGCTTTGAGTCAATTTATCACAGCATCTATTCATCTAAGAGCTGCTGGTGTGAGTGGAGGAGCCAGGCCTGCAGAACCAGATGTCATTACTGAACAGGGCGGGGCATAGGGTTGTAGGCCTGCTGGATGGCTCCCAGCATAGAGCCCATGCAGCTGTAGCTCGGTGCTACTTGCCCCGCTGGGAGACAGAGAACACAGGGCAGTGCTGAGCCTACAAGCACAAAGGTCAAGCCTGGTGAGCCTCAGGACAGCCGACATTAAGGGCAGGGAGATGTGAAGCAACTCGGAGCTCTTGTGGTACCTGCCCTCAGATTACCTGCCTAGCCACGAGATCACCATGATTCGGTGCAACAGCAGGATATCCGAGACTAATCTCAGTAATGGTCTAGTATTTATGGTGTACCAGAGACCAGAAACCTTAAACCATACTAACAACTTCTTGCAATGAATATTTGCATGGAAAGCTGTTTGACTAAAAAAGTATACTGTGTGACAGACTGCAGTTTCCGCTGCCACTATGATGAACGAATATGAGACTGAGAAGTGGGAAAGATGGAGGAACAAAGCAGTGAGTGAGTGATGGAAGTGGAGATAAGACGGTGGTGATAGGTGTGAGAGAAGGTTGCAGTGGACAAGGGAACATGTAGTTGATGAGTATGGCCAACAGGGTGTTGTGCAGCAGCCTGGAGCTTGCACTCCAACCCTGCCCTCAAAAATGATTCCATGATTACCCTGGTTCTGAGCAATGACAGGATGTACAAGATGAAGAATGGTTCCTCTTTTGGATTAGAGCTCCTTGAAAGACCTTTATGGTCCGTGCTGCCTGTGGAGCCCACTTTGGTGTCGTGGTCCACTGCCCCAGGCCATTTGGAAGCTGGAGTTTCATATGGTATCTATGGTCCTATTGTAGCTGGGTCTGAGTTATGTCAGTGGCCTGGCCATTTATATGTCCATGGTCTGCGCCGCAGCCAGAAACCATATGGATGTCCTTGGACCATGCTGCTGCAGGGGGCCATCTTGATGTGAGCATAACCTCAGTTGCTACCTAAGGCCATGGTGATGTCTGGGTCCATTCTGCCATTGAGGGCTGTGATGGTGTCTGTGACCTGTGTAGAGGGAGAGTGCTATGTTGATGTCCGTGGTCTGTACTTGTCTTAGTTAGGGTTTGTATTGCTGTGAAGAGACACCATGACCACAGCAACTCTTTTAAAGGAAAACATTTAATTGGGCCTGGCTTACAGTTTCAGAGGCTTAGTCCATTATCATCATAGCAGGACATGGTGTGCAGACAGACATGGTGCTATAGGAGAAGCTAAGAGTTCTACACCTTGGACCACAGGCAACAGAAGGAGACTGTGTACCATACTGGGCTAGCTTGAGTATACAAGACCTCAAAGCCTGCCCCTACAGTAATATATTTCCTCCAACAAGGCCAGACCTACTCCAACAAGACCATATACCTCCTATGGGCTTAAACACATGAGTGTATGGGGGCCATACATATTCAGTACTGACCATGCTGAGGTCCTTGACACATCCTGAGGCTGGAGATCATGTGGATGTCCATGGTCCATATTATCACCAGAAACCATGTGTAAGTACAAGGTATGTGCCCTCTCTGACTGTAAAGGGCAAGGAAGCTACCTTTGCCATAGTATTGAGGACTGCAGACTCACAGTTAAGAGAGAGGGAAATAACAGGCTTCTATGACAACCCCATCACCCCTGCCCTTCAATCACTCAAAGAAGTAACAGCCTAGATAGAAAGCCATTGAAGAGAACTCTTAAAAGTTGTAATAAGGATGCTGAGGTATAAATCTCTCCACAGTTGATGGCTTCTGGTTGGGGTACAGGTAGGGAAGGACTGAGTTTTCTTTTAGGTGCTGGCCACCAGGAGTTTGACTATGCTCCAGTGAGTACATGGGCAGCACAAACTGGATTTGTTCTTTTTGTTCTTGTTTCCTTTTTTGGTGGGGGAGACCCCAAGGGAGGGGGTGTAGATCTGAGAGCACTGGGAAGTAAGGGTGCTTGGGCTCATAAGTTCTCAGATAAACAATAAAAATATTATGGGAAAATTTTATTAGCTAAATAAAAAATAAAGTATAGGAACAAGTGTGTGCATTTGACAATACTGTGTGACCTAAATTTGTAAGGTTGGATAAATTAAGGGTTATTATTAATAGTCCCTATAATATTTGTGTTAAATTGTGCTTGAAATGTCTTTCAATACTTTTTTCTCTTAAATATGAAAACAATTGAAAGTCATTGAAATCCTGTCATAGAGAGGTAAGGATAAATGCCTTGCAGACAGTCCTTGTTATCTACTACAAATGAATTAGATTATATAAACCTTTGGGGATTTCATTTTTCTTGCTCAATGCATTATATAAATCTTCCACATTAATTATTATAGATTTTATTCACATGGAAAAATTGTAGACATTGTCTGAGCATATGAACTAAGGTTTATTCAATCCTTTTATATACAGTTGATATGAAATCATTCATAATTTCTCATTGATATTGTTTGTTTTTTTCTACTTTATTTTGTCACTTTTTGAAAGCTCTTTTTATGTTATACATATTAATATTTGTTGCAGGTTTACTCAGCTTATTTATTTTTGTTTTTAAGTGTGTGTGTGTATGACGTCATGTGAGTGAAGTTTACTGAAGGGGACAGAAGAGGACATCAGATCCCCTGGAGCTGGAGTTACAGGCAGAAGTGAGTTACCCAACTTGAATACTATGAACTGAACTTTGAAATTCTGGAAGAGTGGCAAGTTCTCTTGGCCTCTGAGTTATCTTTCCAATCCTTTGCAACTTATTTTTAATTTTGCTATGTTAATAGTATTTGCATTTGAAAATATTTAAATAATTTTATATTTTAAAATATGCCAATATCCTATTCTAACTCCTGTATTTATTTTTCATATGTTTTCTAAAGATGTTCACTGTTTCAGTTCTTCCTACTTACCCTCTTTCTTGTAGCCACTGCAGTCAGATTTTTATCACTATCAATTGTCAGCAGGAGTGACTAATGACAGTCACTCCTTTATTTTGGACTTCACTTGGTTTCTGGGAATCTCTAAAACCTGTCCTTCACAGAACTATTGGAATTACCTCAAGTAAACATGAGTCAAACATAGCATAGCTCAAAGCTTTCCTGAAATTTCTCCTTTTGTTCAACATAAAGTCTCAATCCTTGGTTGCCATAGTTAGGGAAGCTGGTATGTTTTGGGCCCCAGGTACCTCATAACCCCCTCTCAACTTCTTCATCTTCCCTCTAGCTTGCTTTCTTCTTTCTTTTTGGTTTTTCAAGACAAGGTTTCTCTGTGTAGTTTTGGAGCTTGTCCTGGATCCCTCTCTGTAGACCAGGCTGGCCTTGAACTCACAGAGACCCGCCTAGCTCTGCCTCCGGAGTGCTGGGATTAAAGGCATGTGCCACCACTAGCTTTCTATAAATATGTCAGGCTACAACATCAGACCTTTTATTTCCCTATTCTTTGAACTGAAATGGTCTTTCTTCACTTGATTTGGCTTCCATTTAGGTTTTACATTGTGCAACAAGTCATCCCTGGATCTCCTCTTTAACCATCATGTACCTGGATCAGAACGAGGTGTGTGTGTGTGTGTGTGTGTGTGTGTGTGTGTGTGTGTGTGTGTGTGTGTTTATTTTCCATCTCCCACATTGATTTGGGCTCCATGAGACAAATCTTATATACCTTTTTTATCACTATCATCCTTATTATTTGAAAAGCCTCAGCAGATCGTCAATAAATGTTGGGTGAATACTTGAGTAAATGAATTTTGCTGACCCCAAACTTTGAAGCATTTGGTTTGACTTCTTTATGATGTTTGCCTGGGGCTGAGAAGAAGGTTCAGTGGGTAAGGGTACTTGCTGCCAAACCTGATGATCTGGTTTGATCTCTGGAACCCACATAGTTGAAGAAGAAGACAGATTTCTTTTCTTAAGTTATTCTCTGATCTCCCCACACATGTGCTATGGTATACATCTACCCACACATACTGCGGTGGTTGGAATGAAAAATGTCCCCTGTAGGCTCAAGTATTTCAACACTTGATCCCTGGTTGATGACATTGTTTGGTGCGGTTATGTAATCTTGCTAGAGAAAGTATGTCATTGGAGGCGGACTTTAAGAGTTCATAGCCTCATTCTACTTCTAGTTCACTCTCTGCTTCATATTTGTGGTTGGAGATGTAATCTCTCAGCTTCCTGTTCTGCCACCTGCTGCCATGCCTCCATTATAAATGTTCCTTTTGGAACTCTAAGTCAGAATAAACTCCCCTTTTTGTTGGTAAGTCACTTTCTGTCAAGGTGTTTTATCATAGCAACAAAATATAATTAATATACAAACTGAAAAAGGCACAAGTAAATAATTGCAATGTTTCTAGAAATGTTATGAGCTATTTCAGAACCTCCTATTATACTTTGCTGATTAATTAATTTATTTCAATTCCAATAGCACTCACCTGCTGATTTCTTTCTGTGTCACTATTTGAATGTATACATCTCAGTTGTGAGACAGTTTGCCATACTGAGAAAATCATGACTAACTCCTGTAGCCTAGTATATGCATCTCTGTTGTGAGATTTTTTTTGACATTGATAGCATCATGATAAACTCCTGTAACTAAGAATATAATAGCTATTTCCAAGTGTTCATATCACTATTGAGACTTAAGGATGCTATTATTCTTATGGGCAGTGTCTTTATGTACTTATTTGACAATATTTTACAATCCATAAGCAATGCTCTTTTTTTTCACCCCCTTTGTTAGGTGGTTCAGAACGATGCCCTCATCTTTTACCGAGAAACTATCTCCAAATGATATCCACTTGCAAATGAAAAACTAGTTATGTCCAAGGGGGTCTGACTGGGGAAAAAACACCCTTAAGGGTAGCCCCATGCCCAGCAGTAGATAGCCAATAGAAAAAGAAACTCAAGGGCATCTTCGGAGGTTCTTCGTCTCATTAATGTCAGGGCATTTTTTTTTCCTTTTTTAACTTATGTGTCCTTTAAATTTATATTACGGCTTATGATTTTAGGTTTTTATGGGAGTCCTGTGTGTGTGTGAATGTGTGTGTCTCTGTGTCTATATGTATTTTTTGTGTTTTTATTTCAGCTGTTTTTCTTATATGGCTACTTTCACATATTCTGGTTTGTTTTTTGATTTATCTTATTATTTATCTTATTGTGTTATTATTCCTTAGGTGCCTGCTTGTTTTCTAATAAGAGTTATAAAAGGTTTGGATCCAGAGGGGGGAGAAGGTGGGGAGGAACTGGGAAGAGTAGGGAAGGAAAAATTGTAATCAGAATATATTGTATGAAAAACTCTATTAATAAAAGGAAAGAAAAAGAAATTAGTATAAGGAGAAGGGATGCCATGTCTGTGTGTTGCCTCTGTGATTGTTAGTTGACTAACACCACCATGTGCTTGATCTGCCCCTGAGACCAACTACCCAGGTCTTTTAAGTTTTGTTTCTTCCATTCACACCTCTTTCTTATGACCTTATGAGTTCCTTTGTCAGCCTGGAAGTTATTTCCTCACTTTCCTAATGAGTATCTTTTAAATTCTTGTCTCATTTTCACATCAGCAAAATGTCCCTTGTCTTCTTGGATAAAGCCAGCTTCCATTTTCATGCATTTTCTGGCCCTGTGTAACTGTTTCTCAACATTTCTCAGAATTTCAGTTTATATTTTCTGGTATTATTTTATGGACATCACTGCCTGACTCTAAAGTTTTGAACTGTGCCTGGCTTTTGCTCAATATTTTATCTGTAGTGTTGCATTGAACGTAAGTAACTGGTTCATCATATATGCTTAATATACATTCATTATTCAAAATCATGGATGGTAAACATTAGATAATTCTCACTGAAATGTGTCATGGCTGGGAAACTGTCTTGCTATCTTTTTTTTTTTTTTTTTTTTTTGCTTGTATAAGATTCTCTGAGATAGTCTGCTTCCTCAATAACATCCATGAATAATTATTCAGGTGAATTATAACTGAATAGACATCTTTGAAATTAGCTACAGAACTATTTTATATAATGTAAACTTTTATCTAATGCAATCTAATAGGAAAACTGTGCTGTTCAAAAACTGGGATACTGGACAGTGTCTGGAAAGTGGCACATTCAGCATCACTCTGTATGCTTCAGGAAAGTATTAGCAGTAAGCAGTCTTTGACCTGGCCTGACCCACAAGCCATTACATTTGTTGGTCATTTTTATTGTTCCCTACTTGAAAAGGTGAAATCATTTGATGAATAAGCAGATCACATGATACCTAAAGATCTGTTTATTTACAATTCTGCTTAATGATTTGCTGTCTATTTAGAGAGCATGTGCAACAATAGTAAGCTAATGTTAAAGAAATAGCAATGTCTTCTAGATGCTCCCCTCCCCCGATATGGATGCTTAAAATAATATTTACTAGTAAAACATTTTTGTATTCAATTCATCCTCTTTCAGCTGGTAAAATCTCAGAAAGGTAGTAAGGTCTGCAGTCTTTGCAGATCTGTTTGTGTTGTTCATCTGCACTTTCCCCCCATAACAGAGCTCTTAATGACATCATGTAATATGTTTCTGGAATAGCTGTCTATTGGAAATTGGGTTTGGAAAATGCTCAGGTTTATTTCTTCCAAACCTCTGCATTTTAGTAGTATCATATTACAATGAAGCTTTGGCATTATGGGGAACATTAGGAAGTATCTTCAAAGCACTTGATGTTGGTGCCTGTCAAATGAACGTGCGACAGTAAACATCCATCTTATACAATGTGTTGACTTGGAAGCCACTGGATTTTTATGTGCATTTTTACTTCAAAGAATTTGAGTTGTTTTCAAGTAACTCCAAGAGCCTGATCATTAGCAAGATTGTGAACTTTGCATTGTCTATATATATTTATTTTCTAGAAAGGGGGAAATACTTGAAAGGCTACATATTTTGAGTATAGGCAGTGATAAAAGACCACATGGAAGATTATGAATAAAATGGATTGAATCACTTTCACCACAATTAGGTTTAAACTGTATTTCTGTGACAACATGAACTTTTATGGTTTTTGAAAAAAATAAACTGAAGGGAAGAGGAAAAATTTACTTAGTATACCTTTTGAGCTCATTACAAAGCACACATTCTGCTAGATATTCTATTCAGCATTCCCAATAGCCTAGAAATTGTAGACACAATTTATACGAATATAATAAATAGAAAAATGAATTTTCAGTTCTAAAATGTGTCTTCTCAAAACTCAGTTCAAGAATGTTATTTTTCATAATGTAGCAATGTAAAGACATATTTTTGCTCACAAGCCTTGGTAATAATCTAGTCATAGACTGGAAGTTACTACATCTCATGCATTTTCAAACTTAAACATAGGAATATGATATAGTTTCCTCTGTTTTATCTTTTATTTTTGAGATTATAATAAAAAATTTTATCATTTCTCCCTTTCTCTTTCCTCCCACTAAACTGTCCCATTTGCTCCATGGGAGTAGTTGACTAGGTTTCTAATACCAACCATGATTTCGCTCATGTTGAATATGTATTAAGTTCAATTAGAGAGTTGTTGGTTACTGCCAAGGTATGTGTGCCACTACTATACTCTAAGGGTTTTTGTATAATGCTCAGTCATTGTTGTTCTTCATAGGCATAATAGCTGGGTAGGACTGTAGATTGTTTCCCTCCTTGGGAAGCTTACATCTCATCTTCTCATACTAAGAAAGCCAGTTTTTAGTGAGAGAGCATTCATGTGAATTCTAGCTCATTGGTCTCTGAGCCTTGTGTCTGAAGTGAATGTCAGCAACAAAGAATTACCTTCCACCTCTGGTGCATGCGTGTGTGTGTGTGTGTGTGTGTGTGTGTGTGTGTGTGTGTGTGTCTGTGCAACCAAGTAGTGGTGAGTCTATTGGACAGCCCAGGCCAACAACTCAAATGAGGGCTTCTCATGACTGGTGTTGGGGTTTTGTTAGGTAGTCTTTAGCTCTTGGAGGGAACATTGTTGACCCAGATGAGAAAATTTCATTTAAACTACGAATGTATGTTTATACATAGACTTACATATATTATAGATTTTCCCCCATATGACCCAGCCATACACTCCTTGGAATGTGCTCAAAGGACCCAACATTCAACTCTAGAGATACTTACTCATCTATGTTCATTGATGCTCTATTCACACTGGCCAGGAAATGGAAACAAGTATCCTTCAACTGATGAACAGGTAATGAAAGTGCAGTACATATACACCGTGGAGTACTACTCAGCTGTAAAGAAAAATGAAATAACGAGCTTTGCAGTTAAATGAATGGAACTGAAAAAATCATATTGAGTGAAAATTCAGACCTGTAAAGACAAATGCCACATTCTTCCTTAGCTGCGGGTTCTAGCTCCAAATCTTCATGGAGTACATATCCTGGAGTAGCAGAAACCTGGAAAGGCAGAAGGGAACATTGCCAGTGCAGGGGTTGTGGAGGAGCAATAGAGAGGGAAACAGCAGGGCACAGGTAATCTGATAGGGGAAACAGGAAATAGGCTGGGCTCTAGAGGCACTGATTAGGAAGGAGGAGAGAGAGATATATAGAAGGAACCGTGCTGCTATCTATTTTTCCTCTCAAAAATCGTGTTTTAGTCATTGTTTCTGAGAATTTCCTATGTGAGGACTGGATTGACATCATTCCCATTCTTTTCTTCCCTCTAGTTCCTTCTGTTCCCCCTTCCCAAATTCATGGCCTCTTACTTATTATTTTCACACACATATATTTATATGCACATATACATATACATTTATACATACAACCTGCTAAGTTCATTTATGTTGCATATATATGTTTAAGTTGGACTTCTGGAGATCAGAGGACATATCATGAGTCTTGTTCCTGGAGAAGTGTGGTTCTCCTTCTCTCAGCAACCATTAAATGCCTGTAGGTCTTCATCTAGCAGTAAAGCCCGGTGTTTCCCTTGTCCATGTTGGCACGCCAACTAGTATTGTCACTTTATGATTTTGTTTAGACCATCACACAGTTGAGAGCCTGGGTACAACTTCCTGGTGATGTATAGAAGACATTTTCTTGCAGCAGATGTCCTTGTCTTCTTGCAATCTTTCTTCCCCCTCTTCCTTGATTTTTTTTCTAAGCCTCAGGTTAGGTGTTGTGTTGTACAAATATGAGTTGGGGTTAGACATGCCACGTTTAGATGTTCTGTGTTTTGACCTGTCTGGTTTTTCTGTAATGGTTTTTGCTTGCTGAAAAAATAAAGCTTTTTTGATCAAAGGATAAATACTACTGCCACTGTGCTAACCAGCATAATTTCTAACTGCATTCTGAATATTCATCCTTGTACTCACAGAAGAATGTGATTTTGATCTATTGATGAATAGAAATAGTGATTTTTATTTTAAAACTAGAATACATTAACTAATAACTATAATATTAATTAACTATGTTAATCTCAAGTAAATAGAATACTTAGAATATTAAACTGATTTTTGTATACATTGAGATAGCACATGTGCTATTTTGCCAAGGGATGAATTATGGATTTTTTAAATGAATTTTAGAAGTACAGGTTCTTATGAGTTGAACTGTTTCTCCCCAACACACTATATGAAGTTGAAGTATTACCCACAATATGTGTGACAATAAATTTAGTTGGAAAAAGAATCTTTACAAATATATGTAAATTAAAGAGAGGTTGGCCATATTAAGTTAGTGTCAGGTTTAATTTAACGTGATTGGCATCCTAATAAAATGAGAGGAACTTTGGGGAGCAGTGACAGTGAGGATGGGAGTGCTGTCCTTTAACCCCAGGGTGGCTGGGATGCTACAGAACTTGATAGGAGTAAAGAGGGATGCTCTTCTGCCGACGCTAGAAGGAGCATTTTCTTGTTTTCAGCCCAAATTCTAGAATCCAGATACTGGTAGTTTGCTGTGGTAGGTATCTGGTTTGTAATACTTTTTTTTTATTTTTTTATTTTATTTTATTTTATTTTACAACATAATTCAACTTTACTTATCAGTCATAGGTTCCCCCGTTCTCCCTCCTCCCGCCTCGTCCTCCTCCCCCCCTCCCACCCCGTCCCCCTGCTCACCCCCATTTCCATCTCCTCCGAGGCAAAGACTCCCCCAAGGATTGAGATCAACCTGGTGGACTCAGCCCAGGCAGGCCTAGCCCCCTCCTCCCAGGCTGAGCCAAGGGTCTCTACCAGGCCCCAGGTTTCAAACAGCCAACTCATGCACTGAGCACAGGATCCGGCCCAACCGCCTGTATGCCTCCCAGACAGATCAAGCCAATCAACTGTCTCACCCATTCCGAGGGCCTGATCCAGTTGGGGGCCCCTCAGCCATTGGTTCACAGTTCATGTGTTTCCATTAGTCTGGCCACTTGTCTCTGTATTCCATCCATCTCCGGTCCCAACAACTCCCGCTCACACAAACCCTCCTCCTTCTTGCCAACTGGACTCCCGGAGCTCCACCCAGGGCCCGACCGTGGATATCTGCATCCAGCTCCCTCAGTCACTGGATGGGGCCTCTAGCATGGCAATCAGGGTGTTTGGCCATCCTATCACCAGGGTAGGTCTGATCGGGCTACCCCTCGACCATTGCCAGCAGTCTACTGTGGGGGCATCTCCGTGGATTTCTGTGGGCCTCTCCTACACTCTGCTTCTTGTTATTCTCATGTGGTCTTCATCTCTCACGAACATTCCCTGTGTTCCCTCTCTGTTCTTGATCCAGTCGGGACCTCCCGCTCCCCCAAGTTCTCATTCCCTCGCCCCCCACCCCTCACCACCCCCACTCACATCCAGACAGTTCATGTAGATCTCATCCATTTCTCCTTCATTGGGCGATCCCCGTGTCTCTCCTGGGGTCCTGCGATCCAGGTAGCCTCCCTGGTGTTGTGAGTAGCTGTCCAGTCATCCTTGTTCCGCCACTAGTATTCTCCTATGAGTGGGTGCATACCATATTTGTCTTTCTGAGTTTGGGTTACCTCACTCAGGAGGATTTTCTCTAGATCCCTCCATTTGCCTGCAAACCTCATGATGTCGTTGTTTTTCTCTGCTGAGTAGTATTCCATTGTATATATGTACCACAGTTTATTTATCCATTCTTCGGTTGAAGGGCATCTAGGTTGTTTCCAGGCTCTGGCTATTACAAATAATGCTGATATGAACATAGCTGAGCAAGTGCCCTTGTGGTATATTTGAGCGTTCCTTGGGTATATGCCTAAGAGTGGTATAGCTGGATCTTGGGGGAGATTGATTCCCAATTTTCTAAGAAAGCGCCATATTGATTTCCACAGTGGCTGTACCAGCTTGCATTCCCACCAGCAATGGAGGAGAGTTCCTCTAGCTCCACATCCTCTCCAGCATAAGGTGTCCTCAGTGTTTTTGATCTTAGCCAATCTGACTGGTGTAAGGTGGTATCTCAGAGTTGTTTTGATTTGCATTTCCCTAATGATTAGGGATGTTGAGCAATTCCTCAAATGTCTTTCAGCCATTTGTGTTTCCTCTGCTGAGAATTCTCTGTTTAGTTCTATAGCCCATTTCTTAATTGGACTGTTGGGAATTTTGATGTCTAATTTCTTGAGTTCCTTATATATTCTGGATATCAGTCCTCTGTCAGATGTGGGGTTGGTGAAGATCTTTTCCCATTCTGTGGGCTGTCGCTTTGCCTTGTTGATCGTGTCCTTTGCTCTACAAAAGCTTTTCAGTTTCAAGAGGTCCCATTGATTGATTGTTTGTCTCAGTGTCTGAGCTACTGGTGTTATACCTAGGAAGCGATCTCCTATGCCAATGCGTTCAAGACTACTTCCTACTTTCTCTTCTAGCAGGTTCAGAGTAGCTGGATTTATGTTGAGGTCTTTGATCCACTTGGACTTAAGTTTTGTGCATGGTGATAGATATGGATCTATTTGCAGCCTTCTGCAAGTTGATATCCAGTTATGCCAGCACCATTTGTTGAAGATGCTTTCTTTTTTCCATTGTACACTTTTGGCTTCTTTGTCAAAAATTATATGTTCATAGGTGTGTGGATTAACGTCAGGGTCTTCAATTCGACTCCATTGGTCCACAAGTCGGTTTTTATGCCAGTACCAAGCTGTTTTTATTACTGTAGCTCTATAGTAGAGCTTGAAGTCAGGGATCGTGATGCCTCCAGAAGTTGTTTCATTGTACAGGATTCTTTTGGCTATCCTGGGTTTTTTGTTTTTCCATATGAAGTTGAGTATTATTCTTTCCAGGTCTGTGAAGAATTGTGTTGGTATTTTGATGGGGATTGCATTGAATCTGTAGATAGCTTTTGGTAAAATTGCCATTTTTACTATGTTAGTCCTGCCTATCCATGAGCATGGGAGATCTTTCCATTTTCTGACATCTTCTTCAATTTCTTTTTTCAGGGACTTGAAGTTCTTGTCATATAGGTCCTTCACTTGCTTGGTTAGTGTTACCCCAAGGTATTTTAT
>CABHPQ010128661.1:4884-19065 GCA_902168405.1 Peromyscus aztecus | reverse complement strand
TTCCTTCCTTCCTTCCTTCCTTCCTTCCTTCCTTCCTTCCTTCCTTCTTCCTTCCTTCCTTCTCTGATTTCTTTCTTCCATTCTCTTCCTTCCTTCTACTAGATCCCAGGCTGGAAAACCTGAACTCAAGATCTCCTTGCTTTTACCTCCAAAGTGCTGGGATTACAGCCGTGTTCCACTATGCCCGACTTCCCAACATTTCTAATCAGATTCTGCACCGGGGCTGGGGGCTGTAGCTCAGCAGTTGACTGCATGCCTAGCATGTGTGAGACACTAGGTTCCATCCCTAGGACTGTGAGGAAAAACAAAAAGATTATGTCCCAACCCTCGGCACTGGTTTGGCTTATATGGTATCCCAGAAAAAAATAATAACTGGAGACACTTGGTACCAAGTGATCAACTTATCCAGGCCTGGCTTCTGTACTCATTCTTGGGTTCAAGTGCCCTGATCAGCAGGTGGGGTCCCTGGTAAAAATCCAGATGCTTCTGTCTGAAGAATGGATGGGGTGCACTGGCTGAACAAACATCAGAGAATTTTCCCACAGAACTTCATTTCTCTTTCTAGAGCAGCGTTATGGGACAAGTCTGGGGAACACCGGCCTTTCAAATCTCTTTAATATCGGACCTAAGTCAAAGTGGCAAGGAGAGTCTCATTCCATTTCCCCAATAATCAAAGTCATTGTAACTATTCTGTACAAACACATATACATGTACATATGTACTTGGACATCCTATGTGTAGCAATACATTTTGTGTGTACGTGTATCGACATACATGGTGTACTGCGAATGTACATGTGCTGTGAGTGGTGTGCACTGTTTTAACTCGTTGTTTAAAGAAAGATGTCACCTTTGTTCACTGGTGTTTGAACATAGCAGCAGTGGATGATAACGTGGAGAGCTTTACAGGCTTATTTTACATCCGGCACCACTGGTTTATTGGAACAAACATACAACTCATGTGAAGGTGGTTAATACCGGGGCTTGCACTGGTAATGTGTTCCGATCGCTTTATGCCTCTCTAAAGTGCCTATCTCTGCCTGCCACTTTCCAACATGCGCCACGGGCTTTATAACCATCGCCGCGCCACTGCACAAAGCTGCCAAACGAGGATTTTGAAATTTAACCACAATACAGCTGGCGATAGATCTGGGAGCGGTTAAGGGGGGATGGGGGTAAAAAGCACAAGAGGTCTGACGTCTCTGTTAAGGCCCAGGTAGGAACATTTGCTCCAAGGGGCGGCTCTGGGGGTCCACAATTGCTCCTGTATTTCCCCTTAGCCGGTACCACTGCCTACGTTAAAACCCACAGCCCTTTCTCTGGGGCATGGGGCAGAAACTTGAGATCATAGAGTTTCATGTTTGAAGAAGTCCAGAAGTTTCTCATTAGAAGCTCATTCCTCAACTACCTACGAGGCAAACAAAGGCCCCTGATCTTCCCGTGGAGCGCTCTTTATGTGGCCCAAGCGGTCAGTACCGTGTGGGGGTTGTTAAGAAGTTAACAAGACCTCTGAGAGCGAAACAAGCGTTGTGTTATGAAAGCATGTTGAGAACGCTCGCTAGGAGCGAACACTGACGACTGCCCGCTCAAAAGCCGTCCTTCATATTTTGAATAATTCTCTGCTCCAAATCTTTGCAACATTCTCTTTTGCTCTCCGCAATCTGATACTGAAAAGTGGTGCTAGGAATTGTTATCAGATTACAAATACATAGTTCTGGGATAATATATATATATATTATATATATATATTTATAAATATTTTTTATAAAAGGAAAAACTGTTAGTTGTCTACTTACAGACACAGAAAAATTGCCCTTGGTCCTTTGGGAGGGCAGCCTGAGCCCTGAATTGAACCAGGTGGGCAGTATTTAGCTATTCATCTCACAGTACTGGCTACTCCCTAGGTCCCTCGGGTGATCCTGGCACACCCTCACTGATTTCTTTCCACTATACCTCATGCATTTGGACTCCTTTGATCCTCGGGTGCCCTGACTCAAAAGAAAGGGGAGAGCAAAGGAAGGCTCAGAGTTCATCCGAGTGCTTGAGGCTCTGTGGAAGGTGAGGAGAACAGTGGGCCCAAACTTCAGTGAATGCAGCCTCCAGGCCTAGCCAGAGATGACCCCGATAGCTGACAGGAACTTCTCTAGAACTGAAACTTTCTCAGGATGGGACTTTGAGGTGAAGTTGAGGCATTAACTTACTCCCCAAACAGATAAGCCTTTCATTATCCGTCTTCCTTGGAAAGCAAGTTTGACAAGTTTGATATTTATACGAGGACCGTGAAGTTTACTGGCAAGTTCAAAGGCATAATCCATTACTGCAGGCAGCTGTGAGTGGAAAGATGTTTAGTCCTTTTAGATTTTCACTTGAATGATGGAAACACTTAAGAGGGCATGATTTTTTTTTTCCCAAGGAGACGTCCGAGGTTAGGTGGGCCACACTTGTATTTTAATGAGCCTGATTACATTGTATCAAATTGAAAAATAGGGAAATGCATATTCAGTGCTCTGAACAGGCACTATTTGGGGTTATATTTCTCCAACTCTGATGCATTTTTAACTGCAAAACTCAGAAATCTAGACTCATGATATTCATATATAAAAACATGTGCATGAACGTGCACACGCATACTCACACAGTTTAGACAGCTACTATGCTCACTTCAGTAGTATGTCGTATTCAACCTCTTCTCTCTCCTGTGAAAGAACACAACCTATCAATGACTAAAACATTAAAAAAATATACATATCGATGTCTCACGTGCTCACTGGATTTACAGCATTGTCTGTAAGCTTTAAATATGAAGATTGGCATTGACAAAGTTTGGTTAGTTCTGACAACAGCCCATTGTTGACCTTGACCAAATCATGGCTTCTGTTTCTCTCTTCTGCAAGATGAAGAAATAGACAGTGATCTCCAATTCCGGGTGGAGACCCCAAGTGACAGGAAAGAACAAACATGCTCCCTGCGGTGATTTCTAGACAGAGGCCTAAGTGGCCAGTGCAAGCAGGGATTGTCTTTGGAATCTTATTTTCATGTTGCAAAATGAAGTAAAATTTTGCGCCCTGCTCCAAAATATCCAGATGTTAATATGAACATAATTTTTTTCTTCATACGTTTTTAAGCTGAATTGATATTCCAGGAATGCATGCTCCACAACAACCCTGTGTGCTTACCTAGTCCCTAGTCACCTACCAGGTGAGGCTGAGGCTGGGTAAGATTGTGTTTGAGAAGCATTGCTCTTGGGTTTAACATTCTCTGAGAGGCCCTAGCTCTCTAATTTGGGGTGATGGGCATTGAAAATGGCATAAGACTAGTTTAAAGGCAAGTGGGCCTCTTTTTCTTGGCATATTAGCACCAAAAATCTTGGAATATTCATTATCCTAAAATCTTACTTTGGATGTAAGAAAGTTCTATGGTAACAGTCTCTAGGAATTCTGGGATTAGTGTACAAAAGAGTGATCTAGGAAACTCTTTGGACCAGTGTAGTATTTGAGGTTACAAGTTATCATAGCAAAATCATTTCTTAGAGGCCATGAGGTCCTGCTTCAGGGGGTCCAAGACTACCATGGACCAGCACTATGTGCTGATCGAGCTCAGAATGGAGGCTTTGGGGGCTCTAATGTCAGAGCTGCCATTAGTCTGATTGCATAGGTTACTTAGGTAAAAACAGAACTTGAGTTTCAAATGCACTGGGCCAGGAGTGACTCTTCTCAGAAGATGGGTCTGGGAACCACCTGTTTGTGCTGGCTGACCAGCATCTGGCCTAGAAGGCAGATACTGCAGGCTAGAGTGCACTTCGAAGGATACCACTATTCAGTTTGTCTCAATGATTGTTGGGCTCTAAAAGTGGATTGTTTTTTATGCATCACAGTTACATGTTCAAAAGGCAGATGAGCCTTCCCCTAAAACCGTGTTGTAAGTCTTATTTCATTTTTCTTGTGAAGCCAGATTTTGCTGAATAATGGAAGCTTTGCGATATTTGAGGGGGAATGTTTTGTTTTGTTTTATGAAAATCTCTGTTCCCCATGGTCTTTCTCTAACATTTCCTGTTAACTCCAACTGCTTTCCAGCAGCCTGTACAATGTCCCTGAACCTCCTGATGTGCCTCCCTGTTCTGTACCCAGAAATCAATCCCCCAGTGGCAGACAGAAGGGCCCACCTATTCTGGAGAGACACAGGGAAGACACAAGCACAAGCCTTACATCAAGAGAAGTAGGTGGTTAAGGATGATTAGGTTTCAAAATGAATGTGCAGCAGGTTCTGGGCTTCTGGCTGAATCAAGATTAAACTTAAGGTGATGTCGTTTCAAGAGGTAATTTTTCACTAACTGAGAATACAGAGTGGAGAATCTTTCAGGCCTTGAAATCCCCATTGTCTGAGACCACTTATCCATCTTAGCTTAATAATCATAAATGCGCAAGGAAGGGAATGGAGAGGATTTGACGTGTATTTAATATGTCATCAGTTCATAAGGGAAAATATTTCCAAATATATTTTGTGGCCCACATTTTAAAAATTCACTAGTGAATACTTATTAAAATGCAGATTTGTGGACTGGATGTTTACCAAGTGTGTTTTTCAAAAGCCTTGGAACTGGTATGTTTTAATCACCTCTCCAGGTGATGGCTTTTAAACTGTTATTTCAGAACCATTTCAAGGAAATGAAAATTTTCTTCATTCACTGGAAAGAGATTAATTTGTCTATTTTCTTCAGAATGACATTCACTCAATGTCTTCCTGGATGGATACTAAGTCAAGAATTAACCAAAAGACGGGTTTGGTAGAATAACGGCAGGATAGAGTCAGACTACATGAAATGGATCTTTGAATCATACTCAACTGTGTGGTTTCCAAAGCAACCTAGGGGAAAAAATAACTTGCAAATGAATACTCATGAACATCAGGTTAAAGTAACAAGTTAAAAGGCGAAGAAATGGGACTGTGCGTTGGGTTGCTGGATCCTAGTTACATGTCAAATTAACCACGCAATTGCTGTATCCTGATTAGAAGACGGTACTCTGTTGCAGCTGGTGAGTGTGATGTTTAATTGACCTTCTGCAATTAGGTTAGCTTGCTGGTTCTTTCATTAGAAATTCCAATATTGTGATCATTTCTTTCAAGTTTTTTTTTTTAAAGAGGGAAAATGTAACCAGGGGTGAGCTACATAAAGAGTTTACTTAGAATTGACAACTAAAAGAATGAAATAACTTGGTCAGTTGGAGTGATGTATGATCATCAAACATGGTGAGCCGAAATGTCATTTCAGAAGTGGGACAGAAAGCAAGAGCATAAGACAGGTGGCACTGGGGGCCTCAGATTCTGTGTCCTCAGTCTGGGATTAATTTATCTCGGACACGTCATGTACTATTCCTGTGTATCAGTGCTTACATCGGTCATGAAAATGACTGCGTCCGTGACAAGGTTGACCTACAAGTATTTGATAGCCAAGACCTTTTTAGGAAATGGTAGAAATGAACTGAGAGTCCAACTGCTGGGAGAAACCATCCTTTGTAAGCAGATTAGTTCAGAAGGAGCTTGCTGGTGATCTGACAAAAGTTGCTTAGGGTTGTTCATGTAGTATAGACATGGAGCACTATGAATTAGGATAGGATCAGGGGTTATAGATTGAAAACGGAGGCAGGATCTTCCTCTACTTGAGCATTAAGATTGCCTGTATTACTTTACCTGTACTCTCTACCTGGGCCAGTCCATGATTCAATCATGCTCTCACTTGAGATGCTATTAGGAGTTTTTCCCTATACCAATGTTGTTGAGCTGTAGCTTTCCCTCTGACTCTTCATCTTTAGGGCTGAGTTGACATGCGCAACAATGCTGCATGCCAAGTAATATATAATCTGTGGCTGATGCCAGCTGGTTGATACTAGCTTTTGCCAAAACTCCTCCTTCTATGATCCATGTATTGCCTAATGAAACCTAGACCCCAGTCTAGAGACTTCTTTAGTGCAAATGGATATCTGTAAAAGTTTCTGTTATCCAAAGACTCCTGTTTGTGGAGTTTTTAGCTACATGGTCAGGTCAAGACCAGGGCATGGTCAGAATGATTAGAACCATCATTTCTGCTTTAGGGATATCTCCACGCTGAGGCTTATTCCTAGCCTTTGCTTGACTAATGTATCCCTATGTTCCAGCCGGTCTTATGAGTAGGTTCCAACAGGCCATAAAACACAAATGTAGACGAACTGCTAAATGGTCTTATTAAATAAAAAACTCAGAACCAGAAATTGGGGTAAAAGCCTGAGAGAGTTCAGAGGAATAGGAGAAACCACAGCTAACCTCACCTCACCAACTCTGCAGCTTCCAAAGTAAGCGACTTTCTGTCTACTCACACCTATATGCCTTTCTGTTCTGTTCTCTCATTTGCTCTCTCAGCCCAGCTACATCACTTCTTCTTCCTGCCCAGCTCTGTCACTTCTTGTCTGTTTGTATAGACCTCCAGACCTCTATGGTTAGTACTGGGATTAAAGGCATGTGTCACCACACTTGGCTCTATTCCCCAGTGTGGCCTTGAACTCACAGAGATCCAGACAGATTCCTGCCTCTCAAGTGATAGGATTAAAGACATGTGCTACCATTGTCTGACTTCTGTGTTTAATATAGTGGTTGGCTTTTTCCTCTGATCTCCAGGCAAGTTTTATTGGAGGATACAATATATTGGGGGACACAATACATCACCCCACACAAATGCTGAGCTCAAAGAAGAAGCAATATTTTTATCAAGGATACAAGTCATCCGGCATTTTGTCTTTACATTTGGCATTTCATGCTTGGATAATAGAGTTGCATTTACCTTCAAAAGGTCATACATTTTGTTCTAAAATCTAAATTCATCCCAGTAAGAGTTAAAGAGAATTAAAGAAATTTTGCATAAAAATTGGGAAATAGCAGATGCAACTTACTGACATAGGAGTATTACATAGCCCATGTAATGCCTAGAGGAACTGGAATGTCTGCCCCAAGGATTCACACTCTGGATCAGCAGTTCTCAACCTTCCTAATGCCATGACCCTTTAATACAGTTTCTCATGTTGCAGTGACCCACAACCATAAAATTATTTCATTACTACTTCATAACTGTAATTTTGGTACTGTTAAGAATCGTAATGTAAACATCTGACATGCAGGATATTTGACATGTGACCCCCATGAAAAGCTCATTCGACCCCCAAAGGGGTTGCAACCCACAGGTTGGGAATTGCTGCTCTCGATCATATTCCTGGACTGTTGTGAGAATCAAATAAAAAAAGGCTCTACAGTCAGGAAAATATTTTATTGCTTTGTTAAATATAAACTTTACTGGGTAGTCAACTTTTAAGTGAAATACAATAACAAAAATGTGGGTCTGCTTTAAATGATGAGTGATGGTTATCTTTCACGAGTCTTGAAATAGTACCAATGCTGGGGTACATGCGTGTCTGGATTTGAATCCACATACTTGGCCCACATTTAATAGGCATCTGTAGTAATCGCCTCCCACTGTGCATAGCATGAAAAAGAAGGAGGAGGAGGTGGAAGAATAAGGGAGACAGCAAAATACCTGAAGGACACAGAAATCCAATTTGGAGGAAAGAATGAATTGAACTCTCAAAGTGTTTTCATTGCAATGGGACTTCAGAAGTGGAGATAATTATGGGGTGTTCTTGCAGAGCTTGTGACCTTGAAGAAACCATTTCCCCTCAATGTTTGGGCTAACAACAGTGTTGAGCCTCAGCAAGGTCTTTGTGGTATTACTCCAGATCACCCAGAACCTTGAAACCTGATGTGAGTTGGACAGTGCACAGTGACTGTGGAAAGAGCTATTCTGTGCTCTACCTCTTTTCACATTCCTGTGTGAGCCTTTGAAGACTTCATCCCCAGATGAGTGAAATGCCATCAACAAAAGAATGGGTGTGGGGGAGGTGTTCTTGTTTTTTCTTTGTTTCTTTCTTATAAGATCAAACAGTTGTTTTATTTATTGCTGTATGCAGAGAGATTTAAATTATCAAAAAGGTTTTGCTCCTCTGACCGTGCACACATGGCCATCATCAACTGAAAAGGAAAAGATAGAGCATGATTTAGATTTCTGGGTCCTCAACACCCTGCCCCCAAGTCATTCACTAGCACATTTATGGGTGTCTCTTCTCTTTAGAGAAGTTCACAGGACAATTTCTACCTTGGCTACTGCTCAGTAGAGCTTAAATATTCCTTCCCAGAAACTGATCATGAACTCCGCTCAGGTTAAATATGCAAAGAGTCAAGTGTGTTCCACCTCCGGTGCTGCAGGAGATGAATTGCTATGTCCTTCGGGGCTGGAAGACAGAAGTGAGGTAGAGCCCAGTGCCAAGAGACATGCTTTTGTATGTGTTGTCAGTGTGGGACTAGGGAGTTAGCAGAGAAAGGAAATATCTTTCTTTGACTGAGTGAAGAAATGACTTCTCAGGATCTTCCTTCAATTCCTGCCTTCATTCTGTCTGCTCCTGGCTTACAACAAAGTAGGCTGCCTTGGCCAAAACATCGAGCCAGCCAAGGAAGAGGTCTCTGTGTACTGGAACCTCATCATTGGTGGAGAAACAGAATCTCAATAGACAGCTCCGGATGGCCTTAAACTTGTAATGCCCTTGATCCAGCATCCCTGGTGGTGGGCTTAGACGGCTTCCAGTACACACATGTCTGGAATCTCTTTCTGGAGTTTGGTTGCAGCACGGTTTATTTGCTAGAGCATCCAAACCTTAGTTGGATGCCATCATTTTGATACTTCTTCCAGGATGCTTTTCAATATAACGCATAATAGAATAAAATGGGATGCATCTCTGTTTTTATTCAAAGGTGATAAAATAGTAGCATTAACAAGCTTGTAATATTCTCGATGTCTAAGGAGAGAATGGTTGAGTAGCTTGAATACACAGGAGGATTATATTAAATGGATTTTAAATAGGAAGTGTATTGTTTCAAAAAAGTTGAATTTATTAAGGGTACAGCCAAATGTTTTTAATCCTACTATTTTTGGAATCTTGCAATAAAATGAGACAGAAAATATTCATAGAGTATATATGAAGTCTAAACCAATGATACCAGATGAATCCATTTTCAAAGAAATTATGAACACGTTTATAGAGAAAGAGAAACCTGTAAAAATGTAACATTTCTCTACAAGTACAGCCCATAAATTGATCAATTTCTGTCTAAATTGCCTATGAAAAGTGTAAGCTGATTTCTTTTAGAGTTTCCATGAAGAGAGTGAAAACCTCTGGAGTGTCAATAGGTTCTTTCGTTGATACAAATAACCCTCCAGGCAGAGCTATTTGTGCAGATGTGTAGGATGGGCACCATTCTTCTCCTCTTGCTGATCTTTCCTATCTTATGAGAATCAGTTGCTACCAGTAAATTCACCTTCTAGCCTGAAGGACAACCATGTCAGTGATTATCATAGCTTCTCTTGCTCTGCTTTGCTTCAGGTCCTGGATAAAACCCACACCACACAGAAGGGTAGACGAGAACCTGATGTGCATGGGCATCACTAGGCTGCAGGGTGGTGTGAAAAGATGTGAAGATACATGGCCCACAACAGCCTGTGTTAAGTGAAGAAACATATACACAAGGTACACGCTGGGCTGTGCCAGCCTCAAGACCTTCACCCTTCCTGTTTCTACTCGGCATTACACTGGTGTCTTTGGTTAAACAATTGTCTGTGGCTAGAATGAGCACGGCAGGGTATTGAGCTACCTAGGCTCTATCAGCAAATTACCAACAGAGATTGCTTCTTCTCTCATTTTCCTCTCCCTGGTCATTATGGCAACAGAATACAGGCCTACATGATTACAAACGGTCCCGGAGAGGAGGAATCCCATTGTGGGTTGAGAATGGCCTGTGGCCCTCTTAACCCATTCCTGATGCCCCTTAGCTCAAAGCACACTCACTCTCTGAGACCTCCCTGCTCCGTGTGCCTCAAATGGGAAGCCCAGCTCCACACTCAGCTTTGTTTCCTTCCTTTTAACTGACTGGTAAATCATTTTTGCTTATTTCTTCTCTGTCCCCATGTTCCGCCCACCATAATAGGTACTTAATAAAAAAGCTAAGTAGACAAAGATTAATTGTGCTCCTTTGCCCTTCATTTGCCTTCTAAATAAAGGCATAAATCACAGTACAATAACACCAAAAGGAGGCAACATTTTTTGCAAAATATCCCACAGGCTTATTAACCCGAGTGATGCCAGGTGTTGATCATCTTGAACAAGTCCATGCCCTGAAGCAGACACTGGGATGACTTCCCTCCCCATCTCCCCAGCTCCATCTCTGGGTCTTGACCATTCGGCAGGGTACCAGGATGAGAGTAATTACCTGGTAAGCACAGGAAACAAATAGCATATTCAAAGGAGGGTGATTTACGGGTGGTTTAATAGAGGAGCTGCTCTGTGTTTCAGTCTGAATGGTCAGATGGGGGCTGGAGGAAGACTCGAAAGGAAGGTCATGACAAAGGCTGGTGAGAGGAAGGAGGAAGTTTGTCTTGGGGATAAGCCAGTCAGAGGCAACTCTTTAAAGAGAGAGCAAGGCAAAGACATAGCCTGTCCTCACCATCTCCTGTCCCTCCATCTCCTACTTGGACCCTGTAGATCATACCACTGCTTGGTTCCAGGAACTTCTGATCACTGACATTTCCTGTGTGAATGTGTTATGGACTTGAGGTTCATAACAGCTAAACAAGTCTTTTTTTAAAAAATTAATTAATTAATTAAATTTATGCATTTATCACTACTGCAATGTCCTCTCCCTCCTCTTCTTCCATTCCATTCCCCCACCTCCCCTCTGCCCCACCCCCAGCCGCAAATCCACTCCTCCTCTGTTTTGTTTAGAAAGGGGTAGGCCTCCCATGGAAGTCAACAAAGCATGGCATATCAAGTTGAGGTAGGACTAAGCTCCTCCCCTCATATTAAGGCTCAGTAAGGAAACCCAGCAAGAGGAACAGATTCCCAACAGCTTGCCAAAGCATCAGGGACAGCCCCCACTTCCACTGTTAGGGGCCCCATAAGTAGATCGGGCTATACAAATGTCACATATATGTAAAGGGTCTAGATCAATCCCACACAGGCTCCTTAGCTGTCAGTCTGATCTCTATGAGCTCCTATGAACCCAGGTTAGTTGTCTCTGTGGGTTTGCTTGTGATGACCTTGACCCCCCTGTATTGTACAATCCTTCCCCCTTCTCTTCAACGGGATTCCTAGAGCTTGGTCCAGTACTTGGCTGTCGATCTCTGCATCTGCATCCATCAGTTACTGGATGAAGACTCTCTGATGACAATTATGGCAGTCATTAATGTGATTATAGGGGAAGGCCAGTTCAGACACCCTCTCCACTATTGCTAGGAGTCTTAACCGGGATCATCCTTAAACAAGTTATTTGGAAAATAGCTTTTGCCGGGCGGTGGTGGCGAACGCCTTTAAAACCAGCACTCGGGAGGCAGAGGCAGGCGGATCTCTGTGAGTTCGAGGCCAGCCTGGGCTACCAAGTGAGTTCCAGGAAAGACGCAAAGCTACACAGAGAAACCCTGTCTCGAAAAACCAAAAAAAAAAAAAAAAAAAAAAGAAAATAGCTTTTATGTTTGTTAAACAAAACCAAATAGACTGCATTGATGTCTTCTGCTTTGTCCTCACTCCTGGAAGGCTTTAAGGCTGGATCACACAAAGGCACCCAAAAGAGGTGATGCTGCCCTGCTCATCCATCCAACAGTTCAGATGGAGACCTATTTTGGAGGAGAAAGTTGAGGAGGGGCAATGAGAACTGCATCAGGGGAGGAATATATCGGAGAGGCATCAATACTTTCTCTGGGTCATGTGCACATGAGACACGGGAAATGGAAGAAGCAGATGGGTAAGGGTGAACGGTGTAGAACTGAGAACTAGTGACTTCTGGGGCTGGAGGAAACCAAGCCTGACATAGCGGTCTCCTTTATAGTGGAGGCTGTCAGGATGCAGCGACCAGCTATGAACAGATCACATCAGAATACATGGCCAGAATCCACCGGCTGCAGAGGTCCAGCTAATGTCATAGTGGGCACGCTTCCCCCGGGGCCTGTTTACAGTCTCTATGAAGCTGGAGAGGGAGAAAGTACTGTTCAGATGTTCACCCCCTCCTCTTACGCTGCATTCTTCACATCATGTAGAATTTGCTCAATTTTTCCACGGAATCCCAGGAACCCTTGTGCCACTGATGTCTCACTTTCCGGATTTGACCACCTAATTCATGTAACTTCATTTACACTTTATTTATTTAAGGGAAATTGAGTGTATTTGACAGTGAGTAATCTGGATTGTTTTCTTGTCTATCATCTATATTTCAGGAAGTGTGCAAAGCATATTGTTAGCATCCTGAAGCAAGAGTGTGTGGGATCCTATTTCATTAATTGCATAGATTAAATTCTGTCAGAGGCCAAAACTAGGGTTTAATTTATCAAGAGAATTAAATATACACCAGGAGGAATTGTCCAAACATTATTTTTAATGCTGGCAGCAAGAATTGATAAAATGTCTATCATCCATGATAGCAGCATCTTTTTTGATTTGTGTACTTGATGGGGTGAAAATCAAAATGTCACACAGTAGCACATATTGCTGAAATAGCCCATGAGAGAACACAGGAACACCGAGAACACCTCTATAAAAGTGCACAAAATGTCATCAGTCAATCCCAAGCCTCTAGAGGTGGTTCAAAGGGTTTTAACAGACCAATCATTTCTTAATGAATGTGCTCTTTTAAAAAATGGTCTTTGGTGAGGGCTCATTAAGACAATGCAAATATGTTGAATATTTGTCTTTTTATATCTCTTGTTTACACAGGCGAGCTGAACACTTCATGACCCAGCATGGAATCTATCAGAATCTACACACTCCAGTCAGTCAATCAATTTAGTAAATGTGGAGAACCTCGGGAGTGCCAAGCACAGTGCTAGCTTTAGATCCACAAGAACAACCAAGCAAACCCAACCACTGTTCCCTTGGAGACTTTGGGCCAGGGAACCAGATCACAACAGATGGGTGAGGTATTTCCTTGTCACTGAGGTAAGAAAACCCCAAAGGAATGGAAAGCGACTTGGAAAGGTCACTGTACACAGTGTGGTCTGTGATCTTTCCAAGAAGAAAACAATGGAGGTATGTCCCAAGTGATAAAAATAAAAATATTCCAACAAAACAAACTGTGTAACAGCCCTAAAGTGGAAATAAGTTTGGAGTTTTAAGAAAAAGAAGCAGACCAACGTGTTGATTATGGTAAACGGCAAGGGAATGGAACACATTGAGAACAGCAGAGCCAATGGGATCTAGGGCAGTGGTTCTCAAACTCCCCAATGCTGTGACCCCTTAATAAAGTTCCTCATGTTGTGCTGACCCCCAAGAATAAAATTATTTCACTGCTGCTTCAGAACTGTACTTTTGCTATTGTTATGAATCGCAATGTAGATATCTGCTATGCAGGATGTACGACCCACAGGTTGAGAACCGCTGATCTGGAGCATCACAGAGATTTATTCCATGGTAGAATGTCACTGGAAGCTTCATTGGTGAGGTGACACATGATTTACACTCCAGAAATGTTCCTCTGTCTACTCCATGCAGAGTAGATTCTGGTGGTGTGAGAGAGGCCTGGAACCCAGACTAGGAAACAATTTCACAGACAAGGAAAGGGGTGATGGAGTCTTGGTCCAGGCTTTGGTGAAAATAGAGGGAAGTGGATGAACTTGAAATGCAGGTTGGCAATTGGACTGATAAGATGGAGTCTTAGGTTAGATGTGGGGAGGGTGGAGGAAAGAGAGATACATAAGTTAACTCTTTAACCTTGAGTTCGAACACAAACTGCATTTCTGGTTATTTTCACGGACATCTGAACAGAGACTATGGCAAGAACAAAGTCAGAAGTCAAATGCATGATGGAGACTATGGTGACCCCAGCAACGACATAGGCCTTCTGTTTGTTGAAGAGCTGACTTTACAGAGTTGTGAGAAAGTTGGCAATGAGAGCTAGTCATTCAAAATGTATTTTCTAATATATTGATAAGCCATTGATTTAGAGAAACACAGTTAGCAGGATCAGCTGTACATGTTAGGGACTATGCATGCCTTTTTCTTCCTGTTTTTCTTTCTCTTTTCCTTTCTTTCTTTCTTTCTTTCTTTCTTTCTTTCTTTCTTTCTTTCTT
>CABHPQ010128656.1:7506-79030 GCA_902168405.1 Peromyscus aztecus | reverse complement strand
GGGGCCAAGGTGGGCAGGTCTTCCTAGGGGTGGCTGGTGCCCAGGGACGGGATCTAGGGTGTGGGCGGGCACTCACCTTTGTCCAGAAGGGAAGTCCGGGGCAGGATGGGAGCTGGAGCCCGGACTCTAAGTCTCAGGAAGTGGCAGGGGTCTCTGGGATGATGGACTTGAGGGCAGGGCTTGGAGACTGCAGGGGATCTTGGAGAAGGGGGGCCTTCCCGGTAGGGGGAGGTAGAAGGGAGCCTGCCCCCTGGCCAGAAGTTGGGGCCAAGGTGGGTAGGTCTTCCCAGGTGTGGCTGGTGCCCAAGGACGGGATCTAGGGTGAGGGCGGGCACTCACCTTTGTCCAGAAGGGAAGTCCTCCTTTGGGCTTTTAACTCTGCATTCGGATCTGTGTTTCGTATTTAATTAGACCATTTACAATTTCATGTACATTTGGTGCCCACATGGAAGAATCCATTAAAAATCATTCGTGGTTATGCCCTGGCTCAGCCCCAGCTTGGCCCCAGCTGGGCTCCAGCTCAACCTGGCTCTATCCCTGCTCGGCCCCACCTCACCCAGAGTTTACAGGCCTAAGGCCCATCTGGAGCTCCTGGTCCTGCTGCATTGGTCAGAGCTGCACAGTTACAGCTGGAGCAGCTTGTGGCTGAATCACCATCTCACATGGTCCGAGCTTCAGGAAGCCCAAGTTCAGGATCAAATCGGCTCAAGCAGGAACATGTGGCTAGATTTCAGCTTTTAGCCAGAACATGTGGCTACATCTTTCTTTCTCTCTCTCTCTCTCTCTCTCTTTCTCTCTCTCTCTCTCTCTCTCTGGATTCCCATCTCACATGCTAGGTAGCTGTTTTGAAATTCCCTTGGATTTCTACTGTTCTACACAGTCTTGGTAAGTCAAATAAGATATCAAATATTTAAAAGGGAAAGCTATTTAAAAGATAAAAAATTTTCCACATTGAAAAAAAATGGATATTATATGTACAATAGAAGAAAATTGGTCTTGTTTGATAAAATTTTAGGTAGTTTGAAAATGAAAGAATTACATGAGAATATTAATGTTGGGGGAGGTATATTACACCAATTATGCATATTATTACTTTACTTATGCTTATTTTACAATTTAAAAAGATAGACAATTTAAGTGCCAAAACCAAAGCTTTATAAAAACCTGTTGAAATTAATTATAAAGAAATTCAGATTCAGATAGTAGAATTTAGGGTGAAATTATTTCAGGATTGTATTATAAGGTTACAGAAAGAAAGCCTGTTTTCAAACAATCTAGCTTAATTTATCTGGTAACCATACAGCAGCTACCTGATCAAGTGAATATACAAACTAATTGGACTCCAATTGAAATGTTAGATTTAAGATGGCTTAAGGAGGCAATAGTATCTTGTGCATACATTACCCACTTGTAAACCAAATGTTAAACTCCTGCTCAACTTGTAATAGGATTACCCCTCAGGACCGGAAAGAGCTTGTACATACTATCCTGGAACCAGGAGCACAGCAGCAGTGGCACATGTATTACCACAATGAGGCTAAAGACATAGAAACTGAATGGAGGGCTAGAGGTGTAGAAAATTCCTAGGATCAACTTCTTGGAGAAGGCCAATATGCTGAAAGACAAAGACAATGTTTATATGATAACCAAACCCTAATTCTATGTCTAATGGTGGCCTTGAATGCATGGGACAGATTGAGGAAGCAGAGAAGAAATATGAGTCATTCACAAAAGTTACACAGGGCCCAAAAGATTCCTTCATGGATTTCTTACAAAGAATGGTCCCAAATTCAGAAGTTAACCAGATAATAATAGAATCTTTGGTTTTGAGAACACGAATGCAGTATGCAAGAAAATAATCAGGCCATTAAAGGCAAGATCTGCACCCTTGGAAGATTGGACTAGAGACATGTTGAGACTCATGGCCATGATGTTATGTAGATAGGAGAAGCAATTTAAAGAGGTTTGACGAATGTCAGATGTTTTGGAGATGGAAAGCAAGGCCATTTGAAAAGGGTCTGTAAACAGGGCATTCCTAGAAACAATGTTTCTTCAAGGAACAATGGCAACAGAATGCCCCTTCCTTCTGGAGTATGCAAAAGATGTGGTAAGGGTAAACATTGGACCAATGAATGTAGATCAACAAGAGACAGACAAGATAATCTTTTACCTCAGGTGGGAAAGTTCAAGAGGGACCTCAGGAAGACCACACAGCAAATCCAATTTCCTGCCATCATAGAAAAAACCCTACTCACAGCAATTAAATAACCAAATGTCTACTGGAATGAACCAGGCAGTTTGGGGTGATGGAACAACTGAGACAGAAAGAACAGAAAATTTGGGAGAAACCATAGAGAAAATATTTTGGCAAACTTCTATAAATGAAAAAAGACCAAAATTAACAATAAGAATAAATGATGTTTTGTTATCTGGTCTAGTAGACACACGTGATGACATAACCATAACTGCACCAGATTTTTGGCATCCAACTTGGCCTCTTCAGGAGGAAAACATTCAGCTGTTCACAACTGGAACATTATCTCAAGGAAAACAGAGTGCAAGATGGCTCAAATGTATAGACCCAGAAGGACAGAGAGAAAAATTAAAACCATATGTGGCTAACATAGCTATGAACTGATGGGGTTGAGACCTGTTACAACAATGGAATACTCAGATAACATCCAATCTCAAAAACAAATAAAAAACTAGCACATGTTTCTGAGAGAAATATTAGAAGGTATTTTTCTAATGAGTGGTCACCTACCATCCAGATTTACAAGAACAGGACACAACAACTGATATTCTTCCAAAGACACCAAAATCTCTATATTTAAAATGATTAACAGACAAGCCTGTATGGGTTCAGCAATGGCCTTTAACAACAGAGGAACTCCAGACTTCAGAAGATCTGTTAGAAGAGCAGTTAAATGCTCAGCATATTGAAGAATCAACCAGCCCTTGGAATTCTGCTGTATTTGTTATTAAAAAGAAATCTGGTAAATGGAGAATGGTAACAGATCTTAGAGCAATTAACAACGTAGCTCATTCAATGGGCTTTCTACAGTCTAGAATTCCTTTGCCTACTCTGTTACCTAAAGGATGACCTCTTACAGCTATTGATTTAAAAGACTGTTTATTTTCAATACCTTTGCAAGAAAAAGATAGAGAATGATTTTCCATCACAGTGCCTACTTATAATAATTCTCAACTGGGTAAGAGATATCAGTGGAGGGTCCTCCGACAGGGATGTTGAATTGCCCAACCCTGTGCCAATATTTTGTACAACAGCCATTGGAAGTTATATGTAAAAATTTTTCTAAATCAAAAATTTATCATTATATGGTAATTTTACTAGCTGACTCAAATGCAGATACTTTAGAAAGAATGTTTGAAGAAGTAAAGAAAATTTTGCCTTGCTGGGGATTACAAATTGCTCCTGAAAAGATGCAAAGAAGAGATTCTATTAATTATTTAGGATATAAAATAGGTCTACAAGAATTTAGACCTCAAAGGTACAAATTAGGAGAGACCGATTACAGACTCTTAATGACTTTCAAAGATTATTTGGAGATATTTCTCATCTGTGAACTACTGTTGGGGTAAAAAATGATGAACTGAATAATTTGTTCAAAACCTTAGAAGGTGACAAGGACTTAAATAGTCCAAGAGAATTTTCACCTGAAGCTGAGAAAGAATTGGCCCTGGTTGAAAAGAAAGTACATGAAGGACACATGGATTGTGTTGTTCTAAAGCTGGGTTGCATTTTGGTTATTTTACCCTCTAGGCATTCTCTTACAGGAATTTTAATGCAGAAGGAAGATATTATATTGGAATGGATATTTCTACCAAATAAACAGAGTAAAAAACTATAAACTTATGTGAAAAAAAAATCTCTGACTTCATTTTCAAAGAAAAGTTGAGAATTTGTCAATTAGCGAGAATAGTCCCAGCTGAAATTGTCATACTTTTAACTGAGGAGGACTCTGAAAAATTAGAGGCAGTAAGTGAACCTTGGCCAAGAGCTTCCAGTAATTTTTTGGGAGAGATTAACAGCAAATATTCTAAAAGTAATAGAATTGATCTTTTAAGGGGAGCTGATTTGATTTTGCCTCTAATTGTACAGAAAACACCCATATCTGGAGCTCATATATTATATACAGATGCAAACACACAAGGAAAGTCAGGTTACAAATCAGAACATTTAAGTAAAATGGTTCAAATTCCTTACCATTCAGTTCAAAAATTGGAATTGTATGCTATTCTGTTGGTATTAATGGATTTTTCAGAAACTCTCAACATAGTAACTGACGCTCAGTGTGCTGAAAGAGTGGTATTACATATTGAGACTGCAGAATTTATCCCTGATGAGTCAGAATTAACTTCCCTATTCATTCACTTACAAGATATAATTAGGAAAAGGAATCATTCTTCATATATAACTCACATCAGATTCCATATGGGTCACTCAGGCCCTCTAGCACAAGGAAATGATGAGATTGATAAATTATTGATAGCAAATGTTCTCGAGGCCTTGGAATTTCATTTAAAAAATCATGTCAATTTTCCATAACCTGGCAACAAGCTAAGGAAATTTTAAGGAAAGGTCCTACTTATTTCTTTTACAATCAGACTCCATTACCAGCAGGATATAACCCAAAGTTACTCAGAGGAATGAAATCTGGCATCTGGATGTGTTTCACTTTGCAGAATATGGAAAATTGAAATATGTACACCATACCATCAATACTTCTTCAGGATTTCAATGAGCTACTGCTTTGAGTTCTGAAAAAGCTGATTCTGTAATCACTCATTTGCTAGAGGTTATGGCCATCATGGGTATACGTGCACAAATTAAAACTGACAATGCTCCAGCATATGTCTCTGTTAAAATGAAACAGTATTTTGCTTATTACAATAGAAAACATATTACAGGTATACCACTTAATCCTACAATGCCAAACAGTTATAGAAAGATCAAAATTCAACCTGGCTTTGGAGATGTATAATGGTTCTCTCCTTCTTTAAACTCAAGCATGTGTTAAAAGGAAAATGCAAACACCCTGTATCATGCCAGAAGAAAGAGTCATCTTCTAATATTGGACAGGAGCAAACAAAGAAACCAAAAATTTAAGGGACTGTTCTATTACTACTAATCACAATTCTTAGATTCTATTCAATTTTATTTATATCAAAATTTACAAGATATATATGAATATATATATATTAAACTTGGTTAAGATATTATTCATCATATAGAGTACTAATTCTAGAAAAAAGGCTTCAGTTAGCTACCTATATATTTTATTTTCTTATTTTTTTTTATTTTTATGTTTGAGTCTCTATCATTTTTCCTCAGGAAATCACGGCCAGGCCTCACATCAAATTTGAAGTCTCCAGGAAGAAGATGGGGCCCCACAACAACAATAGCATGTGAACAATAATAATACCAATAAGCTGACAAACATCATCTACAGATCAGCTTTGGACTACAAACTGCTCAGAGCAATTTTGAGATGGCTAACTGAGATGATCCAGTCTCAAAGACTACTTAAATAAGGACTTGAAATAATCCCTAGAACTTTGGCATTATGCACAGACTGGACAACAAAGGATATACCTACCTTTCCTAGAATTTAACAATTAACCTAAAATATTTCTTTTCAGAATAAATATACCTTTGCCCTCATCCAGCAGAAAGCAATTTAAAGAACATGATGCCCACATTCTCATAGAGGTGGTGTGGGGCAGGTGGTTTTTGGTCTTTTAATAGTTTTGGGGTCTGGCAAATTTTCATTGTTTAGGAGGGTTGTTTACAAGTTGTTGTTAAGGGTTAAGAAAAGGGCTATGCAAAGGAGATTAGAATTAAGATTCTTTTTTAAATAAATTATATATATATAATGGAATATATATATATACATATATATATATATATATATGTATATATATATAAAATGGAATACAGGGTAGATTATTGAATATACTCTGAAAAGTAAAGAGAAGATATAGACATGCTATAGATTAAAAAGATAGATTATTGAATCTACTTTTAAAAGACAATTACTAGTTTTATATACTTTACTTTGATTTAGATTTTTTATATTGTATACAAATTATATATATTGAGGTTGATATTTTTAGAAATTGTGATATGTGTACTTCTAGTCTTATTCAAGATATTGTACTTAAACCTTCTGAGGCCAGGACAACATGGCACCATCCCTGAGGATGGCCTTTGCAAACTGGAAAAGGTACTGAGCCCCTTTCTTCAAAGGCAACTGAACTGGCAGTGGACCAATGGCTTCTGATATGCAGTGGAACAACAGCTGAAACACTTATTCTTTTTTTTTTCTCCTTACACTTTTATCGATAGTCTTTGTTTTTTCCCCAGATTTTTTGAATTCAGATTTTCCTCCTCTCTCTTAGCATTATTTTCTCAAAATGTCTCCCAACCCTTCTTTCTCATATGCCCTGAATTATTTTTTAATTTAATTTAATTTTATTTTATAATATCATTCAGTTCTACATATCAGCCACGGATTCCCTTGTTCTCGCCCCTCCTGCACCCTCCCCTTCCCTCTCTCCTTCTCCCCAGTCCATCTTCTCCAGGGCAAAGACTCCACCGAGGATTGAGATCAACCTGGTAGACTCAGTCCAGGCAGGTCTAGTCCCCTCCTCCCAGGCTGAGCCAAGCTTCTCTGCTCAGCGCCAGGTTTCAAACAGCCAATTCATGCACTGAGCACAGGACCCAGTCCAACTGCCTGGATGCATCCCAAACAGATCAAGCCAATCAACTGTCTCACCTATTCAGAGGGCCTGATCCAGTTGGGGGCCCCTCAGCCATTGGTTCACAGTTCATGTGTGTCCATTCGTTTGGTTATTTGTCCCTGTGCTTTATCCAACCTTGGTCTCAACAATTCTCACTCATATAAACCCTCCTCTTTCTTGCCAATTGGACTCCCGGAGCTCCACCTGGGGCCTGGCCGTGGATCTCTGCAGCCAGTTCCCTCAGTCATTGGATGGGTTTTCTAGCATGACAATTAGGGCGTTTGGCCATTCTGTCACCAGAGTAGGTCAGTTCGGGCTGTCTCTCGACCATTGCCAGCAGTCTATTGTGAGGGCATCTTTGTGGGTTTCTGTGGGCCTCTCTAGCACTTTACTTCTTCCTATTCTCATGTGGTCTTCATTTATCATGGTCTCCTATTCCTTGTTCTCCCTCTCTGTTCTTGATCCAGCTGGGATCTCCCGCTTTCCCAAACTCTCTTTCCCTCGAGCCTCCCCCTTCATTACCCCCATTCATGCCCAGGATGTTCATGTAGATCTCATCCATTTCTCCGTCATTGGGAGATCCCTGTGTCATTCTTGGGGTCCAGTTTTCCAGGTAGCCTCCCTGGTGTTGTGAGTAATCAGTCTAGTCATCCTTGTTCCACATCTAGTATCCCACTATGAGTGAGTACATACCATGTTTGTCTTTCTGAGTCTGGGCTACCTCACTCAGGATGATTTTTTTCTAGATCCATCCATTTGCCTGCAAACCTCATGATGTCATTGTTTTTATCTGCTGAGTAGTATTCCATTGTGTGTATGTACCACATTTTATTTATCCATTCTTCAGTTGAAGGGCATCTAGGTTGTTTCCAGGTACTGACTATTACAAATATTGTTCCTATGAAAAAAGTTGAGCATGTATCCTTGTAGTATGATTGAGCCTTCCCTGGGTATATGCCAAGAGTAGTATTGACAAACAGGCTGAGAAGGAAATCAGAGCTACATCACCCTTTACAATAGCCAGAAATGACATAAAATACCTTGGGGTAACACTAACCAAGCAAGTGAAGGCACTATATGACAAGAACTTTAAGTCTCTGAAAAAAGAAATTGAAGAAGATGTCAGAAAATGGAAAGATCTCCCATGCTCATGGACAGGCAGGACTAACATAGTAAAAATGACAATTTTACCAAAAGCAATCTACAGATTCAATGCAGTTCCCATCAAAATACCAACACAATTCTTCACAGACCTGGAAAGAATAATGCTCAACTTCATATGGAAAAAAAAATCCAGGATAGCCAAAAGAATCCTGTACAATAAAACAACCTCTGGAGGCATCACCATCCCTGACTTCAAGCTCTGCTATAGAGCTACAGTAATAAAAACAGCATGGTACTGGCATAAAAACCGACATGTGGACCAATGGAGTCGAATTGAAGACCCTGACATTAATCCGCACACCTATGAACATATAATTTTTGACAAAGAAGCCAAAAGTGTACAATGGAAAAAAGAAAGTATCTTCAACAAATGGTGCTGGCATAACTGGATATCAATGTGTAAAAGGCTGCAAATAGATCCATATCTGTCACCATGCACAAAACTTAAGTCCAAGTGGATCAAGCTACTCAACATAAATCCAGCTACTCTGAACCTGCTAGAAGAGAAAGTAGGAAGTAGTCTTGAACCCATTGGCATAGGAGATCACTTCCTAAATATAACACCAGTAGCTCAGACACTGAGACAAACAATCAATCAATGGGACCTCTTGAAAGTGAGAAGCTTTTGTAGAGCAAAGGATATGGTCAACAAGGCAAAGCGACAGCCCACAGAATGGGAAAAGGTCTTCACCAACCCCACATCTGAAAGAGGACTGATATCTAGAATATATAATGAACTCAAGAAATTAGACATCAAAATTCCCAACGGTCCAGTTAAGAAATGGGCTATAGAACTAAACAGAGAATTCTCAACAGAGGAAACTCAAATGGCTGAAAGACATTTAAGGAATTGCTCAACATCCCTAATCATCAGGGAAATGCCAATCAAAACAATTCTGAGATATCACCTTATGCCTGTCAGAATGGCTAAGATCAAAAACACTGAAGACACCTTATCCTGGAGAGGATGTGGAGCTAGGGGAACTCTCCTCCACTGCTAGTGGGAATTCAAGCTGGTACAGTCACTGTGGAAATCAATATGGCGCTGCCCTCTTAGAAAATTGGGAATCAATCTCCCTCAAGATCCAGCTATACCACTCTTGGGCATATACCCAAGGAATGCTCAATCATACCACAAGGGCACTTGCTCAGCTATGTTCATAATAACATTGCTTGTAGTAGGCAGAACCTGGAAACAATCTAGATGCCCTTCAACTGAAGAATGTATAAATAAAATATGCTAACTTCCTTTTAGCCATCCTTTGTATCTATTCTCTGCATAAACAGCTTAAACTAACTAGCTTTGGTACCATTTGTATCCACTCTCTGCACAAACAGCTTAAAGCTTAAGCTCTATTTATCTAAATTTCTTTTGGCACCCTCTTTGCAGCCCATGTATGCCCCACAGAGGATCACTCTATAAATCCTAGGCCAAGCTTAAGCTTGCCATCCCCAGACCTTTCCCCTCCCCCCACCTCATTAGAATGATGACATTGCACATGGATATATGCAAATGTATGACACTATTCCAGTTTTACTTTTAATTTTTAAAACAAGACAAGGTTTCTCTTTAGTGCATGTTAGGATTGAACAGGTAATTCTCATGTTCTGTCAACTCTACATCTCAATGTAGGGAGAGATTACAGTGCTAGACCTACCCATTATACCACCATGGACAGTTTGGTTTGTGGTATTTTCTTGTTGATGTTTTTGTTTTTTTCCTTCAACAAAGTTTCCCTGTATAGCTCCAGGAACAAATTGGAATCCTCCCTTCAGTCTCCAGCACCCCGTATAAATGCTCTGCCACCTCAGAACAGAAAACTAAATGTTCATTGGATGGAAAACTTTCAAATTTGCAAAATAAAAGATTTTACTCTTAAATCTGAGTTTATGAAATACTTAACATGTATGTGGTAGGAGAACTGAATAAAATATAGGGGGAAAGTGTTAGCAATGTTTCTAGTGAATTATGGCATGGAGTTATGTAAAATTAGGGAACTCTTCTTTGAGGGACATATTCATCTTCAGATAATAAGGTGATAAAAAAACATGTAAAACTGAGAAAGCGTTTGAAAAGTACATTGCAGACTTACAAAGCTAAATAGCTCCAACCACAGAACCCCTATTTTCCACATACCAAGACAAACTTCTACCCAGTTTTGACCTTATGCCTGTCCAACAAACTGAAGCATCTCATATTCAATATTGAGAAGCAAAGGATTTCTGCAAGAAGTATGAAGTCTAACAATCTCATTTGTTGGGTCTTAATATCTTCTCCTAATGAGTGGCTCCTAATATGAACCCTGGTTACCTCAGGAAGACCAGTTCTTACTTCAGGGATGTGGTCCTAGTTTTTCCCAGCAAGATTCAAGGTTGGTTGTTTTGGATTCAGAGGCAGACCTCTATATCCAAATCTAAACCTATGAAGAACATTCTTAATAATTAATCCCAACGGAAACTTTACAAGCAAATCATGTAGATTGCTTATAGCATTTTTTCTTCTTGTGTCATGAAGGAATAATGAAAGTGTGGAACTGTGGACAATGATAAATGAAGAGGTGGATTTTTTTTAAACAAACTCTTAGAAATGATTTGAAAGTGTATCCAAGGGCTAGAGTGAATACATAAAATTATACTTTATTAAAACTATAATATATAAACTATATAATAACATACTTTTTACAGCATAATAATATTTGAGTACTATTAAGCAAATATAGATATTCTAAAGTATGAGGATTTATAGTATACATGCTTATCTCTCTTTCTTATAGGTAATGGGCTTTTCACACACTAATAATAACATAACACAAGAAAAAAAAACTAACATATCAGAATTGAGAAAAAAAAACAGAAGTAAAAGTGCCTAAAGGGAAGGTGGTTGCTTGGTTGATCAGCCTGCCATTTTCCCTCATCCTCAACAACAGGGCAATCTCTGCAGTACCTCCCTGGAAATCTTACCCTATGTAGTGCATTACATATGTGCGCATTGCAAGGGGCAGAAGAATAGTGGGACTAGCTCTCCCATATTCAGGACCTTGGTGCCAATGAATCAGGAAATATTTTAAGCCATGCTTATCATTTAAAATGTCTGGATCCTATACTAACCATTGTTCCATCTTTGATTATGCTGTTATCCATTGGAAGTCTGGGTTGAAATGCAATAGAATGGCTGGAAGGCTTTCTAAATTTTTACCCAGGTATTTCTCCAGGGGATTTTGATCAAGTTGGACAGACTGTCTCCAAAGTAAAAGTGAGACAGATATTTCAAGATGCATTTTACTAGATAATCCACAAAGGCAATGAAAACTGGACACAGGAAACTCTTCCTATTTCACTGATTTGAAACACTGTTCTATCCCAGCATAGAAGTCTCTAGTTCTGCTACTGTTCACCCTGAGAAGAAAGACTCCTGTTCTTTGATGCTACACACCCACTGGCAAAACCCGATGCCTACTGTGCATGCGGAAATCTCTCAACCAAATAATAATAATGGGCATGTTGTTTTCCTGAAGAAACAATGTTTGTCCTGTAGTTGTTCCATAAAGTCAATCTTTAACTCTCTTGATGGAGGACATATAAACCAAAAAATTAAAGAAAAATAAGGAAATAATTGAAAGGAGAAAAAAGAAAGCAAAAAATAACAAATAAGGCAAAACAAATTTAGAACTGAAAGATATTTAGGAGGGAACAAACGATAACAGATGGAAAGTGGTTAGGAGTGAATGGATATATGAAAGAAGAAGCAGAGAAGGATGGACAAAATGAACAGGGGACAAATACACAAGGGAGTATATATTTACTTAGGGATATATATCCATACATCCTAATATATACATACATATATTATGTTTTGAAGAAAGAATAATAAAGGGTGTCATGAACTTATAATTAAAGGTATATATGGTTATGTTGGCATGGGTGGGGAGTATTGTACTGTAGTAATATTTTACCTAAACAAAAAGTATATATACTGTAATTATTAGTTCTCCCCTCTTGGGAAGATTGCTTCTCCCACTCTCCAGATTCCTGAGATTCTTCAAGATCTTTTTGTAGGTTGGAAGCCTCCTGCTGTTTTCCTTATAAATTTGGGAATATCTATTGTAGTTTTTCAGCCATTATTTAGGCTGCCACATTTTTACACTGTCACAGTTATAAAATTTCAGCAGAGTGCGGAGATTAAGCAGAGATAAATGGGGGGGGGGTTGTTGGAGATGGCAAAGCAAAGGGGAAAGATCATTCATATTATGGCATCATTTTAAAAAAATGAGTATTTTGAGGAAGACTTCAGCTCTATGGTCAGAGGCCAGAATAGCTAGGTCATGTTGTGGTTTTAGAGGATACCAGATAGAATAAGTTGGATAGCTTCCTCTCTAGAGAAAAACAGCTCAAACATCAATCTCTATCTTGTTTGAGAAATGAGTTAAAGCCCGTAAAACCGTTGAGTCACAGGAGTAGCCAGTACACTCCACTGAGGACCTCCAACTGCCAGGTTCCACCAGCAGAACACTATAACTGTCATAACAGCTGGACTAAGCCCCGACCAAGACCTCACAATACAGAGTAAAAAGCAAGATCTGGGATTGGAAAAAAAAAAAAAAAACACCCAACCACACCCACGAAATCTGAAAAGTTCCACCCCTCCCCAGGCAAATCTGTATAAACCCTGCAGTCTGTGTAATTCCCTACTGTTTCTCGCTTTCACCGAGGCAGCCACCCTCATGGTTTTCTCCCTCCTAATAAATCTCTTGTGTGATAGTTGTTGCATGGTATGACATTTTGGTATACCTTGAGTCCTAACTGCCAGGATAACATTTCATCTGAGCTGTAACAATTAAGAAACTAGCTGAAAAAATGCAACAGTGGAAAACTCACCCTTTTCTCACCCTCAGGGGCCTCAAGTCCTTAGTATAGAATTTTACTTCTCAGGGAAGAGGACATCCACCAAATCTTTGTATAGATTTTCCACAGATTGTATTCAGTAAGATTAGGTACCCCTGATTTGGAAAATAGTGCAATCTACACGGCCTGAATGGGAGAATGAAACGCCACCTACTGTTGACATGAAAGTTATACAGGACACTTGGCAGAGAAGAATTTCCAAGGAAAGGATTGCATTTCAGCTGGTTCCTGCTTGTGTGGCCAATGATACAGTCAAAGAGAATCCCTCTGGGGTTGCCAGACAACAGTTATGATGTCACCTTTTATCACGATTTAACTCACCTTTCTATGCTAAGCCCATGCCACCCACTCATGGCCCCACATTACATCCTCATTTTTTTTTATTTTTTCTTAATTATTTTTTAATTAATAATTAATTTTTCTTAAGTACTCAAGACTCTCAGTGAGTTGTAAATCTTTTTATTTCTCCTACCCTACAGCTAAATACTATGACTTCAGTAAGCACTCATAAGTGAAGGCATCACTAGGCCATTCCAATAGATTGGTTAGCACTTAGACACATTCCATATACTCAAGAAATACAAAGAAAGTGCTGTGTGCATTCAGAAAACAATTCTGCTTCAGTGTATTATTTTACATAGAAATCCAGTAAGCTTTTCATCTAGGTTAATTCACTGTACCCTCTCCTTATCAAACTTCCCACTTGAAGTGGACTACCCCAAATGAAAAACCACTGGCTCAGACAGTCCTGGCCAGTTTTTGGTCTCCATGTTTCAATCAGTGAAATGGCCTGGATGTTCGAAGTTTTACAAGAGTCTCATTTCCAATAACTGAAATATTCCTACAGTGGAAAAGGACTTCAATGCTCAGATATCATACATAAATAAATGTAAATTGGTCCAAATTCTTAACTTGAATGAAATCAGACTTCTCAGGTGGTACTAACATTGTGGATCCAGGCTGTTAGACACCATCAAATAGACAAAATTGGGCAGCTGCATAGTAGAAGAAAAACTCCTTCCTCCTTATCCATGGCCTATTCTACAAAACAGTTTGAAACAGAATTCAAGGCAGGTATATAGTGATAGAATTCCTTGCAAAGCATGAGTTTCTAGATTATTTAAAATTCTTAGGAGAGAGGACGTAAGTCACAAAACCTCTTTGAGACGATTGTCCACAGGTTGTAGCCTGTGACATCTGGTATATATGTCTTGGGTTCTAGTGCCAGCTACAGTCTACATTCCAAAGTTTTGCTTTGTCTTCTTAGGGAATATCAAAAACAAGATATTTGAGATGAAAAGTTTACAGGATATGTGTCTTGCATTAGTAAATAATCTAATAAATATGCTACATCTCTCCTGAGCCTTCGACCCCGGAGGGTCCCCGCCGCCGATCCAGGGCGTGGGGGGTGGAGCGGGGTCGCTGCGGGGGGAGATGGAGCGGACTGGAGCAGCCTCGATCTGGGGGAGAGAGGGAGCGAGGGGGCCGCTCTCTGTGACCCCCGCGCCCTGTACGCCTCTGCAGTAGTTCCGGCCCACTCGAACCCCCCACCCGCGCCCTGAGGCCGCGGGGTTTCCAGGAGAGGAGGGGGAGCGGAGGGCGAGGCCCCCAGGCTGTTGGTGCTCCTGGGTCAAGCAGGTGGCAGGAGCTGAGCTGCAAGTTCATCACTATGTGTGATCAGCGTTCAAATGATAGGGGTCGGGGAGATGGGGGCGCCAGGAAAATAGGGGAGCCCCCCAGATGGGTGTCTTCTGCAAAGAGAACACCTAGCCCCCGCCCCCCACTCCTGAACCTGCCAGGCTCTGTTAGAGGTCCTGGCACAGCTGCAAGGCGCAGAATTTGCTGCAGGGGCAGGAGGAGCAGCTAGGGCACAAGGATCACACCAAGGAGGATGACCCCAGGGTCCAGTCCGTCCCTCCCCTCTGCTGCTCTGAGACTTTCCTGCGGGCTATCAAGGCTCCCCTCTCCTCAAGCTTCTCAAAGAGCCCCCCCCCCCCCCGCGCCCCACCCCACCACCCACCGCTCTCTTTGGCTCTACAATGCTGTTCCTGAGAAAGAAAAAGCCAATCCAAAGACAAGGTTTTTTGACCTTCAAGAATTAAGACAGGTTCGGGATAAGAAGATGGAGTGAGCTTTAATTGTTTCCATTTTTGTCCCCCTCCCCCATCCCCTTTGAATCACATTTTCCCTCTCCCAAAGACATGCACTTCAAAATCCATTTTAAAATCGAAGTTACTCCGATTTTCTCTGGTACTTTGGAAACCGGGGGATGGAGGTGGAGGTGGAACACTAGGAATTGTATGCAAAAGAGGGATGAATGGGAGAAGCCTCTGAAAAGCCAGGACAGAGGGCTTTTTAGAAAATTTGATTGGCGCGGTTGTGTGAAAGATGAGCTGGCCTTGTGATGTTATGCCACTGTCAGAGCTAAAGGATTTTGAAGGCGACCAGATCTATTCCTTTCTAAGAGTCAGACTCCAAAAATCTGCATTCTCCGAAGGCAACGCCAGTGTGACTGCACGAGAGAAACCTGTACTTAGTACACTCTGTGGCAGCGGACTTGACGTCCTGGCTGAAATTATATTCCCTAAAATTAAAAAGGAGCTCTTTTAACCTGGTCTGTGGTCTCTACGCTGAGACTAATTGGTCTCCAGGGTCTGGAGAAGAAGGGAGAGAGGTTGGAAGGAGCCCCTATTTAAAAAAAAAAAAAACAACAAAGATCCAATGGAATTTGCTTGAAAATATTTCCCCTTTACAATGAACTTTCCAGACACTTGAATTTTAAGTAACCCATCTCTTATGCTCAGGCAGAAATGAAGGGGAAAGGGGCTTACTGATGTCCTTTTATTATACAGCATGCCCAGTGTCCGTGCTTGTCTGATGTGCTGAGAGGAAAGGACAGTGCCTTCCCTTGCCCAGCACAAATCACAACAAGTGACATTGACACTAAAGGATGCCAAAGATGAGGTGAAGGGCCACTTTTATATTTTGTTTTCTTTTGTTTTTCAGCTCAACCATGAACACTGACTAGAACCATGGTTTGGGGTTTTGTTTGTTTGTTTTTGTTGCTATTTTAAGCTATTGGTTTTTGTTTCCAGAAGAGGTAGCAGTACACTCCTCTCACATAAATAGTTTGAATTTTAAGACTATTTGAACTGATATCACTGTACACCACCGCGCCCCACACTGCAGTCAGTCGAACTAGTTTGAACATGGTTTGGAATCTAAATAACAGTCTGCTGTTCTTTACTGGCACCTTTTACAGGATAGTTAATGTGATTAAAAATCAAGTGTGTGGTTCTTTAGAAAGTTGATGGGAGTTTGTACCACCATTTTACTGCTTAAGGGAATCTGTGGGGCATACATGGACGGCAAAGAGGGTGCCAAAAGAAATTTAGATAAATAGAGCTTAAGCTTTAAACTGCTTATGCAGAGAGTGGATACAAATGGTACCAGAGGAAGTTAGTTTAAGCTGTTTGTGCAGAGAATAGATACAAAGGATGGCTAAAAGGAAGTTAGCTTGGGTTGTTTGTATGAAGATTAAAGACAAATAGTGAGAAAGGAAGTTAGCTCAAGTTATCTATGCTAAGATAAGATACTAAAAAGATGAGATGATGTTAGGGCATAAACAACTTGTAAATAGGGTAACCTTTAAAATGATTGGTTGGTTCCTTCACCCCCTCCTAGGGTTCTGTGGTTTTCTGGTATAAAAGAGGATTACTGCCTATCAATAAACGAGTTCTTGCTTGACTTGACTCCCTGCTGTGTCTGATTGACTCCGGGTAAGAGGGAGGCTGGGGAACGGGCAAGCTGCACGCACTTGTCTTTCCTCGGTTCCAGGCCACCTCTTCACAGGTGACCTTGAAGGATTCCATTTTAGACTCGATCCCAGAAGAGAGCTATATTCTTGCTTAAGTGGAAAAAAATATATTTTTGCTTAGCTAGCCCACAGCTCTCGCTAACCACGTTGCAGAACTAACCCACAGCTCTTACAGGAAGCTTGCAGCCCTTACAGGAATAAACTGTTTTTGCACAACCACTAGATGTACCTAAGATTTCCCAGAAACTGCCTACCCACCCAAAACCACCCAAAAACCCCAAGACCCAGCCAGGTGGCTGAACCCCGAGCGACACCACTCCTCCACCCTTGTAAAACTGCCCTATAATAAGCCTGCAAGCTTGAGCTTGGGGGTCTGCAGTCCTCAGCTTGACTGTTGACCCGTGTGCACGCGTACAATAAACTGCTTCTGTGTGACCCGATATCGGAGTGAAGCTTCTGGTTTCAGCGCCGACTCTACCAACCTAAGTTCCCGGTGGGGCAGGTCCCCACAATGAAAAGTTTACAGGATATGTGTCTTGCATTAGTAAATAATCTAATAAATATGCTACATTTCTCCTGCTTTCTCAAGATGAGGCAATGATATGAGACCTGAATAATTTTATTGGTTTTGCCAGGCAACAATTATGATCTCACAGTCTGTCTAAATATAATATAACTCCCCAGGCCAAACATACCTCTCCTACTCATGACCCCTCAGTATATCATTATTTAAGTTCTCCAAAGGACAGATTTCTGGCTGTGAGTAGTAACAATTTTTACTTCTCTTAGGCTACCTAAAATGGCTGCAGTAAAGCACACATTCAAGTGCGGACATCACAGTGATATTCCGGTAGATTGATGGGCACATAGACATATTGCATATTCTCCAGTTCTCATATGTCAAAAAAAAATTAAAAAAACACCACTCTGGCATTTCTCAATTGCTGAAACTATTTCCACTCAGGACAAAACAATTTCTTTTAATTTTGTGTTCATTCATGGATTTAGACCAAATGAGCAAGGTTAAATGAAATGGAAAAAGTAGGTGAATGAATAATTCTAACAACAACAACACCACACACACACACACACACACACACACACACACACACACACACACTCACACACACACACACACACACACACAATCTGTAAAATGACTATGCTAAAACAAACCAAGCTCACATAAATTCCCTGTCCCTTTGTCAGGAAATATAGTTAGCTTGAAGTCCTTGGAAGTTGTCATTTTCACTGGGGAAATTCTTTTCATATCACAACAGGAAGTATTCCCTTCCCTAAACACTCAGCCTACAGAGGCTACCTCCTCACTGTGGAGATCTTTAGTGATGTCTATAGAAAGAGCACACTCTTTGTGACTTGGGAACACCTTTTTATTCCTCTCTATCATACAAAATCCACAGAGTTTCTTTCTGACTGACAATTGATCTCCCATCATGCCCACCTGCACTCAGATCTCACCAGGAGCTCATTACATAATTAAATGCATTGATCAATAGCAGTCCACATGGTTGCCAGACAGTTGTCTTATCTGCCTTCACAGAATAGGCAGCTACCATGACAAGATTAAATGCCTCTCCTCTGTGATCCCAGAAGTATAAACTGGGTAAACTGTGGCTCCTTTTGAGGGTTGTGTCTGTATGGAGCTTCCACCATAGATCAACATTTGTTCCCGATTTAATCTTGGAGAGGGCATGTAATAGTCCTACATCTACCACCAAAGTGACTCAACCAGCCATGTCTTCTGTTCCTTTTAAGTCTTGGATTCCTCTTTAGCATATGTGCACCAAAGTCATGTTCCTTGCCATCCCGTGTGTTCTCCAGACCCTTGTTTGTATCATAGATTACAAGTATCCCCTATGCAACTAATCATTCCACTTGTGTTCAGGGGTCATCTTGCCTAGGAAAACTATTTTGGATTGGCAAAGGATAGCTGGACTGATTTGACTACCTTGATCCTGAGAGTTTCATTTCTTATCATCACCAAGGTGGAGTGTAGTGCTAATATATTTAAAACAGTCCAGCTATTGCAGGATGAATGTTTGCTAGGTAAGGCACAAAGCAGTAAAATATGAAAACATGAAAAATTTTCTATTATACTAGTGTTGAACAGGATTCTATCCCTGCATTGAGGTCTCTCTTTCTGCTATTTTCACCCTGAGGAAACACACTTGGTGCTACACATCCGCCAGCAATACAAGGTGCCTCATGCATATGCACACAATGTTACAAAGCTTACAAAATTATTCATTTGTAAGAGTGATGATGTATTTATCTTGCAGAAACATTGTCTGGGAAGTATTTGATATGAAACTTCAATCTGCAGCTCTGTGAAAGCAGATAATCAAGAAACAAAATATAAAATCCAAGAAAGAAAAGAAGAAGGATAGGTAGGAAGGAAGGAGGTAGGAGGGAAGAAAGAAAGGAAGAAAAAACAAAACAAAAGAGAGGATGAAAGGAAAAGGAAACAAAAGAGGCAGAAAGGAGAATGAGTAGAAGGAAATAATAAAAGTTAAAGGATATGAAGTGGGTAGGGAGGCAGGTAGTTGGGAATGAAAGAAGAAGGAAGAAAGCCTGAAGGGAAGAAAGAACAGATAACTAAGTCAGTTGTTATTCAGAGAAGGATGTATATTCTGATTGGTGTGTGTATGTGTGTGTGTGTGTGTGTGTGTGTGTGTGTGTGTGTGTAAAACATCAAGTAAGGAGAAAAGAGGTTATGAATCTGCAAGGAATGAAATATAAGTGGTTTTGTAGTCACAAAATGAAAGGGGTTCATAGTAATTTTCATCTAGTCACAAAACCCACACAAAGTAACATTGGATAATGAATTGTTCTTTTCCTGTGGGAAGATTGCTTCTCCCACTCTCAGTATTTCAGAGTTTCTTCTATGTCTTTTTGTAGAACTGAAGCTTCCTAGTGATTCCCCATAGACTTTGGCATATGTCTTGTTGGCCTCTTTCAGCTCATGTTTTTAGTTCTCATACTCCTAAAATTTTTCAAGAGTGAAGATAACAAGTTGGGTTACATTGGAGGATTTGATGTGAACAGAGGCAGAAGGAAATGAGATAATCATATTATAATCTCAAAAAAAGCAAACATAAACACTGAGAAGAAATGCTCAACCCTTCAGGTCAGAAGAACCAAACCATACAGTATCTCCAAAATGACCTAAGAGTTAGTTGGGGAGAAATGCAGCAATTTACTGAATTAAACTGGGTGAAATTGGGAACTTACAGTTTTCTGCTATTAAAACAGGAAGGGAGCCAGAAAACACATCCCCTTGTATAAGACCCATATATAGACTCCTCAGATGCTACTGTTTTACATACCTGCTAAATATGGGCAAATGGACTTGAAAGTCTTGGTTTTTAGCATCTATTAGATCAAAATTATCGATCACTGAATGCTTCTGGAAAGTGCTCTGGCCACCAGGAACACTAGACCTTAAAACCTCTTGGACTTCCAAGAGGGAGGAGCTCATGTTGAAAGACAATACCCCTCAATTCACACCCTAACAAGAGACTGAATGAAAGTAAAATACTGTGTTTGTCAGCAAGACCTTCTGCCTCAGTGTAGTATTTCATCTAAAACCCTAGCTGTTTTTGAACTAGGTCCACTCACTGAGCCATTTACTAATCAAAACCCCCAGTTAGCTGCCTACCATATGACTCCCAGGTGGCAACCCACTTACTTAGGCAATTCTGACCAGAGAAGGGTCTTACAGCTTGAGTTACTTGAATGTCCTTGGGGATGAAGGTTATAAAGGATTCTCATGTCCAAGGAAAGGAGAAACTCTTTTGTCAGAATGGCCCACCTCAGAGTTCAGGGATCATACACATAAAAAGAGGAATGGAACCACATTCTTTGTCATAATGCATTCCAGAAGCCACAGAAACAAAATCATTGACACTGGTCCCAGAGTCAAAGCTGTTACTCTCCGATTACTACAGAAATGTCCTGACTTTGACAGTGGTTCTTGACCATCAGCTCTGCTATTATACCCATGTACAACCATGACACAAAATAAATTAAGATATCCCAGATGATACTGACAATGTGGATCATGGCTTTTAGCAACCTCAAAAAGAGAAATTGGGGAAACTGTCACATTAGAGAACTCCTTGGTCATTGTTGGCAGCAGGCGCTGAACAGGCCTTGTGCATAGGCTGTTTGTCCTAAGTTGCCCTAAGGTGCCCTTTTGTCCTTCCTCTTTTCCTGTGGCCAGTAAGTCACAGGATTTTTACAATATAGCTATTGCTGGAACAATGTTTCAAGAATCAGCTCTCTGCTTGTGGTCTTCCTGTTTGGCTGAGCTGCTGGGATGCAGATGGGAACCTGAGGAACATACCCAGATCCCATGGACAGTAGGAAGTAGCAGGGTATATAAGGCTGATGGATAGTCAATAAAGGAGCTCTCTTTGAATGACGAACCACGGTGTGTCCAGAGTGCTGTTTAACTTCGGCGTCCCTCGCCAGTTCTCTGTTCCCGGCTGTGCAGGTCGCGGCAGTCATCAAACTCAGTCTAGACTTACAAAAGCCATAACACCTTGTTGTAGAAAGGTACACATTTAAAACCTCATTCTTTATTACATAATTTTGAGGTCTTGAGTTTCTCAGTCTAGAGTTAAAATTCTTAGTGGAGAGTAAATCTATCTCAAAACACATTGAGCAACTCGTCCACAGAATGTAACCAGTGTCATCCAGTACACTTCTTTGGCGGATTCTAGTTCCAGCTGCAGTCATCCTTCAAAGCTTGGGCAATGGCTTCATTGGGAGCATCAAAACCAACATATGCTGACATGAATTAGTACAGGATACTTACTAATCTTGGAATAAATTATCCAAAGAAAACCCAGCATCTCAGCTATTCCCTCATTGTAGGCCCAAAAGATGGGTTCTGAACAATATTCATGGTTTAAAAGACAGCAAATATGGTCTCTGAGTCTGTCACTATCAGTTCCACATGGCACATTCACCCCCACCCACACAGAACACCTCAGTATATGCTCCTTTACTTTTTCCTAAGGACATTTGTATTTCTATGAGTAGTGCATATTTTTCCTTCTTCTACCCTACTGCCTCCTCCTATGGCTTCAGTATAACACACATGCTAGTGAAGGTGTCACCATGTCATTCCACTATATTGATGAACACTTAAGACATATTCCATATACTCTGTTTCTCATATCTCCAGAATAGAAACAATACCACTTTTGTGCCTCTGCCTGAGTTATCACCTTGTCACTCAAATGGAAAGAAGTTCTGTTCATCATGTTTTCTTCAGGGGAACTTGTCCCCATGTGGAAAGTGAAAATAAGTGGAGGAAATAGGCAAGCAAAAATTCTTTCAGTACCCACAGACAAACACACAGAGACAGACAAAACACAAACACACACTTACCAACAGACAAACACACACAACATCATAGACAGATGGGAACCCATATACACAAACAAATACACACACAGGGACATATTTATAGGGATATGAGCAGTTAGTTCCAAGGAAGGGCAGATCTGAGTAGTTCAGGTATGATTTGGGCCCTGCAGGCCATGTGTAAACCTCAGATGTCAACAGGCCACACTGAAAAATCCAGGGTCTCTGGGCTCTATGGAAGTTCAGATTTACTATGTAACATCAGATTAACCTGAACCTGTGTGTTTTCTCATGCCTCCTGAACTGTGTCCAACATTGGTTCATAGTTTAATCTATGTGAATATCCTGGTTCTTGAGTACCGAGAAAAAAATTGAATCAGCTCTAAGTCTCATTGGGATAAGGCTGGGGACCCCTAATAAGAATTTGTAACCTGTTACACATATATGATATTCTCTGAAAAAAAGTTTGACTGTGGTAATATATACAACCCCCCCAACACACACCCACAACCAAAATGATGATGACCTAATAAAGCAGGAACCTTCTCTAAAATTTTCACTTTCATTTGTAATTTATTAAAGAAGTTTCCAAAAGCTGGACAGTGGTGGTGCATGCCTTTAATTTCAGCACTTGGGAGGCAGAGGCAGGATGTCTGAATTTGAGGCAAGCCTGGTCTACAGAGTGAGTTCCAGGACAGGCTCCAATGCTAAACAGAGAATCTTGTCTGGAAAAACAAAGCAACAATAACAAAAAGTTCCCAAAGGCTCTCCAGTATATATTTGTAGTTTAAAAAAAGTGCGATACTTGTTCTTCGTGCAGGCAAGTGTAGAACACAGACCACCATCCTGACGGTAACTCTGATTTATGAATTTTTCAGGTTGTAATATGAAATTAGTATTGTGGAATTACAGCTGTGTGAAGCACGACAAGGTCTGAAGCATAGCCTATAACACAGAGAATGAAGCTCTTTTTTACTTTTTACTTTTAACTTATTTACTGTTGGATTTTATTGAGAGATAGTGTCATGTGATTCAGGATGGCCTTTAAGTCCTGGTCACCATTCATTGCTCCACTACGTCAGAGCTATCTACCACTTTGCCTGACAAAATCAGGTTTTAAACGTTGGATTTCACATATATGCTGTGGAAACTGAGGAGAACCTGCAAAGATCCATAAATGGAAAAATCTTTGATAATCAGATGAGAATGCTATTTAAAAATACCCCAAAATCCATTTATATAATTCTAACTTTTGCCAGAAATAGATTTAATATATTTTATTATTTTTGTCTTTAAATATTAACATACATGTATGTCTGTGTATCACATCATTCCCTGGTGGGAATGGAGGCCAGAGGAGGATATAGGATGCCATGCAACTGGAGCTACAGGTGATTCTGAGACCTTTGATAGGTGCTGGGGATTCACCCCAAGTCTCCAGGAAGAGCAGCCAGTGCTCTAACCATTGATTCATCTCTCCAGCTACTCAGCAACCTCAGTTTGACTGTCTTGCCCTTAAGGAAACATTGTGTGGCACACATGTGAATTTAAACAATCTCACATTTAAAGGAAAGACAAAATGATAAAAGTTTGAGCAGTGCATGAATTTCCCTTGGGACTGGCCTGTCTTTCCTGTGAAAAGCATAGTGTCTTTTTCAGTAAACTTCATGATCCTGAAAATTATATGGTAGCACTGTATTACAGCTTTTGTCCCCTTGTTTTTCAGATTGTTTCATGCAGTTCTTACAAAGAACCATGTTTTACTGTGAGTCCATTTCTCAGAGAGAGAAACTGAGCTGTCCATGCTCTCTAGAATGATTCAAACTGCTCGCTCTGAAAAGAGAGGCATTTGTCCTGCTGCAGTTGCTCATTATCCATTATCATTATTCGTTTTAGAAGGAGACAACACCACACACTGGCCATATGAAGAAACTTTGAGGTAAACATAATGTAATCACTTATGTTAAGATCAAATTTTCCCCAGGAACGCCATTGTCTGAGGAGGATTATCATGCCATGCTGTGTTTTAATACAGACATTGAGACTTTAATATCATGGTTAAATTGAACATAGAAAGGCTTCTTTCTGTTATCACATTTACTTGACATAGAGAAATTAACAGTCACTGCACCCATGGATAGCCTTTATGTTGCAGGTGCTAACCCTTTGTATGAGGCACGGAAGAACACAGTATCCCAAGCATTACCTGGTCATTATTAATATTATTATTAATTTAACTTTTGAGACAGAGATTTTCTGTGTAGTTCTGGCTTACCTAGACCTCTCTCTCTCTCTCTCTCTCTTTTTTTTTTTTTTTTTTGGTTTTTTCGAGACAGGGTTACTCTGTGTAGCTTTGCGCCTTTCCTGGAACTCACTTGGTAGTCCAGGCTGGCCTCGAACTCACAGAGATCCACCTGGCTCTGCCTCCGGAGTGCTGGGAATAAAGGCGTGCGCCACCACAGCCCGGCACCTAGACCTCTCTTTGCAGATCAGTCTGCCCTTACACTCAGAGATCCACCTGCCTCTGCCTCCTAAGTGATGAGATTAAAGGCATGTGCCATCATGCCTGGTTCACTTTGCATTCTTGGCATTAGCAACTTGTTATGGCCTATATTGATGGACGCCAGACTAGCTAGTGTGCTGGACCATAACATGGAGAGTCCAAAGTATTTCTCCTCATTCCCAGAGGTTGGTTATATTCACTGCCTCTCCCTTTAAACAGCCAGGTCAGGCAGCACTCGCGACCACCGCGTTCCCGCAGGAGAACTAAACGCGAGCACACCACCAGAACTTTGCTCACTTCCTGAGGCCAACCGCCACTCCTGTTCTGTGCGCTTGGCCTGCCGGACGTGTCCACAGGTCTCAGGAAGGAAAGCCTCTCAGAGACGCTGCCGCTTAACCTCTGCTTGCCGCCAGTGGCCATGGGAAACATCCTTCAACACCCTTTGCCAGAGGTAAATGACTTAACACGGTTTTCTGTGCTCAACTGCCTTAGAAACTACCTGCCCACCCCTGTGGAGAGAGGTCTGTGGGCTTCAGCTTGGCTGTGGCCCTTTGACCACAGACCATGCATGCTCTCTCAGACCAAGGACTTCTCTCAGTAACCAAGATACACAACAAGAGGCTGACATTCCATCGAAAAGCCTGGAGTACTTGACAACCAACAAAGCCCAGAAAGATTTGCCACCTCAACGGCAGCTGCCACAACCTGCAGCCAAGTTGAAGTGCAGAGAGTCACATGTGGACCAGAAGTCTGGCAAGAATTGCAAGGGGGTCAAAGGTAGTGGAGAGAACTGGTACAATCACATCGGCCCTGAGAAGACTACAGACAGTCAGGTGACCTCAGATCACACCAAGGAGCTGAGACAGGCCAAGAAAGGAAAAGGACCAGTCTCATTAGAGGTCCCAGAGATCATGAGAAACACACTGGGTAGGGATCCCAGGCTATCTGCTTTCCACCCAGTCATCAGAAAAAGACCTGCATCATGTTTTGTGCCCAGACCACAGAAGGTTGAAAGAAGCCTGGATATGTCTCTCCTGTTGGAAGAGTGTGTGGACTGCTGCACACTGTGCAGCGGACTTGCAGCAAGGTCTTCAGGATTATGTACTGGGGATGCCAAAGCAAAGATCACAGGAAATTATGCAGTACCAACTGGACCATTCTCCTCTGATCACTGTGAACTGGTAAATTCCCCATCTACACAAATATCCCTGAAACCAGTCCCATCTGCCAAACAGGTTTTAAGAACATCAAAATCTGTTTCAGGGGATAGGGTCACTTCTGCATCTGTCCAAGGGTTACAGAGACCATGCAAGTATATGAAAGGCATGTGCATCATTTGTTTTTCAAATAATCAAGGAGATCATATACATTCCTTTAGTCCTAAAAAGAATGTTAGGAAAGCTAGCTCACTCAAGGGATATTCAAAATATGCACATTTAGAACAAAAGGGATCTAAGCAATTTCCTTCTACCATTAGGGATCAGCAGTATTCCAAATACACTCAAAAGGAACTGACCAATAACTTTAAACCAGATACTATGCTAACAAGCTTAGAAGTTAACAAAGGAAATCTTACTTGTTGCATGAATACAGAAGTAGCCTCTGTCCCTTAAAAATTGGACAGTAGTCATAGAGATCATATTGGGAGTGAACGGAGATCAGATGAACAAATACAGTACTCACAAAGGTCCAAGCAATTGTACAGTACTAAACACAGGTCACTCACAGGCTTGCCATCACAGGGGGTTGAACTCACCAAATTCCCTTCAAGAAAAGGGGGCCCCATACATAGGAATTCCAAGAACAATAAAATGAAAGAGGTATCAGTATCCAGAAAAGGCCTAAGAACATGCCCTTCAGATTACCAAGGCTTGGAGCAAAAAAACTCTTACCCTCAGGACCCCAGCTACCCCTTATCAGCCATGGAAGGCCCTGCATCAGACTCAAGTGACCTTTGGGACACAGACCTTACTCAACCCTCCACTGGGTCTCTAGAACCTCCCTCAACTGGTCAAAGGCGAAGGGAACTCTCAGCTATGTAGCGGATGACCTAGTATCATTAACACCAGCGAGAGGGCTAACAGACCGTGCCACATCTACATGGCTGCCTGAGGATGCTTGTAACTATGGACCCCAGAGTCCTCAACCTTTGCAGTTCCAAAAAGGGCCATTGACACTATTCATACCTGCAGACTGGACTTTCACACAAATGCCCACCCAGGCAGCTGAGCACACACCTTCAGCCTCTGCTAAAGGAGGCACCATGCGTTCCTTCACTAGGAGAAGCAGACTGAAACAAGCAACTGCAGAGCAAGGAAGACTCAGTCCCTCACCAGCAGATAACCACAGCTTAGGCCAGATAAACTATGACCCACAAAGCTCCAGCTCTGCCTTAACAGCTGAGGGAGACCTGACACACCACACATCACCTGAAATGGACCTTGAAACTATCCAGGCTTCGTCTGGGTATCTAGACCTTCCCTCCTCCTCAGAACAGGCACAGGGAACTTCCACTTACATGGCAGGAGCCCTAAGGCCATCAACACATGAGGGAGGGTCTCTGGCTGATGCCTCTCCTGCAGGGGTTGCAGTGCACAACTTTTGCTCTTCACCTTGTTCCCTTAGGCCTTTGCAGTTCACACAAGGGCCTCAAACACTGTCCATACCTGAAGACTGGGGCTTTCAACCTATCCCTTCCTATGCAGAGGACACAATCCAGTCTCCCTCTAGCACTCTGGGGCCAATACGTCACAATGCTAAGGAGAGGAGAAGCAAACAGATAGCCTCTAGGCAAGGGGGACTCCAATCCACTCCTCCAGAACAACATGGCTTCCAACAGCCCTGTTCATTCCCAGAGCATGCTGGCCCCACATTCCCTGCTCAAGGAGAACTCACACCTGACATCTCAGGTCAATGGGACCTTGACTGTACTCTTCCTTCTTTTGGGTCCCTCGAACTTCCCAAGCCTGCAGAGAAGTTGGCTGAAACTTCTGAACAAGTTGTAGCTCTCTTCTCCAGTGAGGGAGAGACAATGACCAATTCCCAGGGGGACCCAGGGTCTCAGTGTCAGGACAGACCTACAGGAGGAGCAAACAAAGCCAACACACATTTCCAAGAAGAAGGAGATTCTCCTTCACATACATCAGGGGACATCCAGGCCTCCACTCCTGGGAAGGACTCTCTGTTACCTCACTGCTCCTCTGTGTCTGGCCCTGGGGAAGGTCACAGCACTTCATGGGTCTCAAGATCCTTCCCCTCCCTCTCCAGGGGCTAGCAGACATTGCACTGCTACACTGTGGGTGCCAAGTGATCGTCCATCTAACAAGAGCTCTTCTTTAAGCCTGCTGTCTGACCTAGGGGCTCTGTCCAAGGAGTCATGCACCCCTGAGGGTTTAGGGACATTCAGTTGGGCACAGGATCCCTCTGAGGAGCAAAGTTGCCCCAAAGAGGAAATGACACAATCCACATCAGTCAAAGGGATTCCCAGACCCTGCTTATATAAACAAGCCACAGAGTGTCCTGACACACTGGCCCAAGAGAGCCCAGACAACATCCCATTTGGGACAGGGGATGGATCCTCTTCTTCTTCCGCACCATGGTCTCTGGGACCTCTCCAGTTTCCACTAGTGCCTCTGATACTGTCAATACCTGAAGAATGGACATTCACACCTGTGCCCTGCCAGGAACCTGACCTCACACAGTCTCCCTCTAAGAAATGAGGGCACACGTGTTCATCTTCCATGAAATGGAGCCTGAAGAAGGCTTCCTCAGAACCAGGACACCAAAGTACACCTCATACAGGTCAGCATGGCTCAGGCCAACCAACTTCCCACCCACAGCGCACCAGCTCTGTGTCACTGTCCTTGGGAGGGCGCACATCTGTTACTTCAGACTAATTGGACCTTGACCTTATTGAGCATTCCATGGAGTCTCTAGTCCTTTCCTCATTCATGGTACAGGCACATGGATCTCCTGCCTATACTGGAGGTACCTTATTAAAATTGACACATGAGGAAGGGGCTCTGTGAAATGTTCCGAATACACGGGTGGCTGTGGAACACTCTGCCCCTCCACCTGGGTCCCCTGGACTTTTTAAATTCCCACAAGGGCCTGTGTTTCACTCCATACCTGTAAACTGGACTTTTACACCTATGTCCTCACAGACAGGTGTTGTATCACTTTCTTTCTCCAGCAAGGGGGCCCCCATGTGCTCCTACTATACACAAAGCACACGGGAAAATGTAGCCCCAGCTTAAGCAGGCCTCAGTACATCCTCTTCAGGTCAACATGGCTTGGGCCAAGAAAACTCTCACCCCCTGGACCCTAGCTACAGCTTAACAGCCATAGGATGCCCTTCATCAGACTCAAGTGACCTATGGGACATTGACCTTACTCAGCCCTCCTCTGGGTCTCAAGAACCTCCCTCAACTTCATCAAAGGCACAGAGGTCTTTCAGCTATGTAGGAGGTGACCTAGCATCATCCACACCTGAGAGAGGTCCAGCAGACCATGATACATCTACATGGCTGCCTGGGGACCCTTTTAGCTCGGCACCCTAAAGTCTTGCACCTTAGCGGTTCCATGAAGGGCCATTGACACTCTCCATTCCTGCAGACTGGACTTTCATACCAATGCCCTTTTCAGAAGCTGAAGCTCACACCTTCAGCCTCTGCTAAAGGGGTCCCCACACTGTTTCTCCACTCAGAGAAGCAGACTGAAACAGGCAACTGCAGAGCAAGGAAAACTCAGTCCATCACCACCAGATAACCATAGCTTAGGTCAGATAAACTATGACCCCCAAAGCCCCAGCACTGCCTTAACAGCTGAAGGAGGCCTCGCACAACACACATCTCCTGAATTGGATCTTGAAACTCTGCTCCATTCGTCTGGGTGGCTACACCTTCACTCCTCTTCACAACAGGCATTGGGAACTTCCAATTACTTGGCAGGGGCCCTAGCACCATCATTGCAAAAGGGAGGATCTCTCGCTTTGGACTCCTTTTGCTCTTTACCTTGTTCCCTTTGGGCTTTTCAGTTCACTCAAGAGCCTCAAACACTGTTCATACTTGCAGACTGAAGCATCAAACTATCCCTTACCAGTAGAGGACCCAATCCCAGCACTCTCCTGCACTTCTTTGCCAATATGTCACAATACTAAGGAGAGGAGATCTAAACAGATAGCCCCTGGACTAGGGATTCTTATGGCCCCTTCAAGTTGAACTTCCACCTGACATCTCAGGTCAATGGGAACTTGACCTTACTCTTCGTTTTTTTTTTTTCCAGTCTCTCAAACTTCCCAAGCCTGAAGAGAAGTTGCATGAAACATCTGAAAAAGGTAGCTCTCTTCTCCAAAGGAGGAGGACAATGGGCAAATCCCCGAGTGACCCAGGTTTCAAGACAGGACAGACCTAAAGGAATAGCTTTTGAACCCCCACAAATCTCCATGAATAAGTGGAGTTTTCTTCATATACTGCCGGGGACATTGGGCCCTCCACTCCTGGGTAGGACTCTCTGTTACCTCATTGTTCCTCTTTGGCTGGGGCCCTGGGGGAAGTGTCACAACTCCTCATGGGTCTCTCCAGGGGCTAGTGGTCATTGCACATGTACACAGTAGGTTTCAGGTGCTGCTCCAGCTAACCAAGGCCCTTCTTTAAGCCTACCATCTGATGTAGGGGCTCTGTCCAAGGAGCCATGTACCCCTGAGTCTTTAGGCACATTCAGGTGAGCACAGAACCCCACAAGGGTTCACAGTTGCTCTAAACATAACAAGGCACATCTCTTGTCAGCCAAATGGATTCCCAGTCCCTCCTCATATACACAAGCAGCATAGTGTCCTGACACACTTGCCCAAGAAAGCCCAGACAACAACCCAATTGAGCCATGGGATGCATTCTCTCCTTTTTCTGCACCAAGGTTTCTGGGATCTCTACAGTTACTACAAGAGCCTCTGAAACTGTCAATATCTGCAGACTGGACCTGCATATCTATGTACTCCCTGGAACCTGAGCTTACACAGTCTCCCTTTATCATAGCAGGTATACATGTTCATCATCTGTGAAATATAGACTGATGTATGCTCCTTCAATACGAGCATGCCAAAGTACACCACCTACAAGTCACTATGTCTCATGCCTTCAAACCACTTCTCCACAGAACACCAATTCTGGATTCTTGGCCCTGGGATTCCTCATACCTGCCACATATGATGAAAGGGACCTTCTCTTTACCCTGCCGTACTTTAAATCTCTAGACCTTCTCTAATCCTCAGAACCTGCACAGGAATCCTCAACATATATTTGATGGGTTTTAGTACCATTCACACAAGTGTAAGTGGTTCTTTATGATACTATATCTACATGGCTGGTTGTGGATCTTTGTTTCTGTGAATTCTGAAGTCTTGGTCCTTTGTATTTACCCATGGGCCTCTGACACTGTCCACTCCTTCAGACTGGACTTTACAAATATTTTCTTCCTGGCAGTTTGTCTCACAAAGTCTCTCTTTTGCAAAGTTGGTGAAAGTTCAGATCTAGGAAGCCAAAGTACATCAACTGCAGGTCATGGTCATCATGCCACCTGCTAGCAGACCTCTGTCCCACAGGCCTCCTGATCTGGCTCATTTGCCCTTAACAGTCATCTGATACATTTGATGAATTAGTCCTTGACCTTATTGTACTTTCCTTGGAGTCTCTAGAACTTATTTCTTCCTCAGATCAGGCACAGAGACCACCAATATGAGGAGTTGGCATATCAAAATCCACACAACCATGAGGGGCTCTGTAGAATGACCTAACTGCACTGTGCATTGTGGAAATTTCTTCTTCTACAACTGGATCTCTTTGCAGTTCCCACATGAGTCACAGACACTCTCCATACCTTCAGACTAGACTTCTACACCTATGCCTTCCCAGCCAAGTGATCTCATACCTTCTTCCTCTAGGAATGAGGGACCTATATGTTATTCCTCTGTGGAAACCAGACACAAGCTTGAATTCTCAGAACAATGAGGTCAAAAGACATTACCTGTAGTTGCCCATGTCTCGGGACAGCAAACCTCTGACCCCCAGGTCTCCAGATCTGGCTCATTGGCCCAAGGACTGCTGGAGCCTCATACAGTTGATGAATTGGACCTTAATCTTACTGCACTTTCCTTGGGGTCTCTAGGCCTTTCCTAATCTAAGATCAGGCACAAGGAACTCTCACCTAATGGAGAGGTGCCTGAGCACAATCTACACATGAGGGAGGGGCTCTGGAGAATGTCACAGTTGCACTAGGCACTGCAAAGCCTTCTTCCTCTGAAACTGGGTCTCTGGTACCTTTGCAGTTCACACATGAGCCACTGACATTCCCCATACATGCAGACTTGACTTTTACACTTTTGCCTTCCCAGACAGGCAATCTAATATGTTCTTCCTCTAGCAATGGTGGCCCCATTGCTGTCTGTCCTCTACAAACGCACATTGAAAAATGCAGTCTCAGCACAAGCAGGCCTCATTATATCAGCTTCAGGTCACTGAGGCTTAGGCCAGCAAACCTCTGACCTGCAGGATGCCAGTTCTCCTTTAACAGCTGTGGGAGGCCTCATACACATCTCATTTCAGAAATGGTAAAATGACCTTACTCTGTCTTTCCTTGGGTCTCTAGAACTTTTCTCATCTTCAGCAAAGGCATAGGGACCTTCCAGCTATACAAGAGGTAGCCTTTTATCATCCACATATGAGGAAGGAACTCCAGTCAATTACCTATTTACCTGGGGTATAATTGACCCTTATTCCTCACACCAGTATTCTTGGGCCTTTGCACCTCCCACAATGGACTCTGACATTATCCATTCCTGCAGATTGGCCTTTCACACCTATGTTCTCCCAGGCATCTGAATTCTCACAGTCTCCCTCTAGTAAAGACATCCTCATAAGCTGCTACTCTAGAAAAAAGAAGATTGTGCCCATAGCACAAAGAAGTCTCTGTACCTCCACACCTGATCACCATGGGGTAGGCCAGAAATCCTATTAAGCACATACCCAGAACCCTATCTTAACAGTCCAGGGAGCCCTCACACCTGATATATCTGATGAATAGGACCATGGCAATACTCTACCTTCCTTTGGGACTCTAATATATCACTCAGTCTTTGGCATATGCACAGGTAATGTCCACCTATAATGGACACCTATAATGTCCATCCACTGAAGAGTGAGGTGCTCTGGACAATACCACATTTACATAGGTGTCTGTGGATACTTGTTTTTCTCTACCAAAGACTCTTTTTCCTTCGCAGTTCCTGCAAGGGATTCTGAATCTGTCAATATCTACAGACTAGACATTCACACCACCAATGCCCTCTCATTCAGCTAAGCTCACACAGTCTCCCTTTATCAAAGAGGTAGGCACAGATATTTTCAGTGATGTTTTCTGTGAAAACCAGACTGAAACAGGCACCCTCAGCTCAAGGATGCCTAAGAACACCACCCAAGAATCATCATGGATCAGTCCAGGAAACCTCTGACCCATAGGTTGCCAGCTCTGCCTCATTGGCCCATGGAGGGCTCAAACTTTATAAATCTGAGGAATAGTTATTGACCACACTCTATTTTACTTCAAGTCCCTAGAAATTTCATTTTTACACTGTCACAGGGAACTTCCAGCTATATGGGAGGTGTCCTTTTATATCCACACATGAGGATTGGTCTTTGAAAAATGCCACAACTCCCTGGTATTATGGACCCTTCTTTCACTGTACATAAATTCCTAGGACCTTTGCAGTTCTCAAAGGACCTCTGAAAGGCTTTATACCTACAGACTGGAATTTCACACCTCTGTCCTCCCAGGCAGCAAAGCTTTTACTTTCTCTCTCTAGCTGGCAGGGGTGGGGGTGGGGGAAGCATAAATTCCTCCTTTACAAAAAGCAGAGTGAGACAGAGAGCCTAAACCACAAGGAGGCCTCAGTATATCACCTTAAGTTCACCATGGCTTAGGCCAAAAACTTCTGAACTACAGGGCCTCAGCTCTTCCTTAAAAGCCAAATGACCCTCACACCTGACTAATCTGACAAATGGACATTGACCTTATGCATGGACCTTATGCTGGTCTCTAGAACTTCCCCATTTTCACCAAAAGCACAAGGAACTTCCAGCTATATGGGAGGGGTCATGCATCATCCACACAAAGAAGAGGGCTCTACATAGCACTGTATCTACATAGTTGGCTCGGGACCCTTGTTTCTCTTCACTCATGACTCTTGGGCTTTGCATTTTCCATAAGGACATCTGACATGTTCCATACTTGTAGACTGGACTATCACACCTAAGCCTTGCAAGGCATGTGATCAACTCATCTCCCTCTAGCAAATGCGTCCCCTTGTGTCTCTCCTCTATGAAATGTTGACAGAAACAGGTATCCAGAGCACATGGAGGCTTTAGTACTATACAATCAGATCACCGTGGCTTAGGCCAACAAACCTCTGACCCAGAGGGCCCTAACTCTTCCTTATTTGCTCATTGGGAGCATCTGGGAGATCTCATTCCCAGTCATTGGTTTTACTATGGCACTCTAGACCATGAAGGAAGGAATTCTTTGCTCTTTTCTGATATACTTTATGCAAGGAGGCTTCACATCATCTACTTAAATCAAAACAGCTTCATCCTGCAATGTCTTGTCCCATAAACCCTCTACTTTCCTTTACCTGTACAAGGAGTCCTCACACCAACAACTGCGGGGACTTGGACCTTAATCTTATTTTTCCTTTCTTTGGAACTTCTGTAATTCCTTCCCTTAAAAAAAAAAAAAAAGGTACCTGGACCATAACAAAATACACTATTAGTGTATGTAACCTGGTTGCATAAATGATTCATCAGGAGATATTCCTAATGTGATTCAATGTCTAAGAATTTCAAACACTGTCAATACCTAGGTAATGCAATTTTAATAGTATACGGTCTTATGCACTGTGCCTCACAAATTCTCAGTACTTTAACATGTTATGTATATTTATCCTCTCATGAAAAGCAGTTTGTCATGTTCCCCTCCACAAAAATGTCCTTGAGCACATTGTCAGCTGACCAAAGTATCTTAGAGCAACACTTCTCATAGGATATATTCCTAAGGACTTCTCTAAACTTCCCATCTTTCTCTGTTCTTTTTGATTTGTCATTCACTAGTATGCATCTTTGAAATCTGGTCCAGTATTTTTGACTCCTAGCATTTCTTCTCAGTCATTATTGGGACTATCCATTTCTTTACCTTCCACTATAGGGACTTCTACATTTGTTATGATACGTTCTTTCTTTCCACTGGATCTTTGAAATATTCATAACAAAGTCTATGTTTCCTGAGAAAGTTTACACCTGCAGATATATTTTATTTATAATTTCCCCTTTCCAAAGATTATCGAGAACATTTCCCATCTAACCAATTGTCTGTCTCTTCTTTCTAATCAGTTTCTTGGACTGTCTACCTCAGCACCAATACCTACGAAATGTTTTTCATCTGTTTACTGCACTATGATAACTTACAATATTTTCTTAGGGATTCTAGAATTTTTTGCTACCATGCAGTTGTTAGAATGATCTTTTTCTTTCCCAAACTCGATGCTTCCTTATCTTATACGAAAACCTTAGAATTTTACCCTCTATACAAAGATCTCTGGAACATTCACTTGACATCTTCCTGTAGTGCTCAGGATGGTGCTCTCCTGCCAAAGGCTCTCTGACACCTTCAACATTTGACCAGGAAAGTTTAAGATATTTTCTTCCTGCTCAGTGAACTATCAAACATTTGCAACTACCTCAAGGACTTTCTCTAGATTCATTGCTGTTTGGTACTTAGGATCTTGGACTGTTCCTCTCTTCACAAAAGACTCCAAGCTTTTTATTTCCTAGCCAGACTTTTTAGAAATATCCTTCTCCACCCAAAACACTAGGATATTATTCGTTAGGTGTAAAATTTCTGGAACACTTCACCTTTGTATAGTTGACTCTATGCTTTTTTATATGTGGTCAAATTGCACTGTACAATTCTCTGTCCCAGATGTTCTATGTCTCATCGTATTTGGCCAATGGTGATTATACCTGTTATGTGAGGAAACAATATCTATTACATAATCACTGTCTGTCTGTGGTGCTCTGGATCATTGAAACATGCTTATGGGCGTTTTGGTTCTTTGACACATTATCTTGTGTATATGTGACTTGCTCTGTTGTCCAGTAGGGATATGGAATATCACTTTTCTGCATAGAAATTTCATTGACATATGCCAATTGCCCAAGTTTCTCCAGAAAATAAAACATTTAGCCAGGTGGACATAGACATTTCTCCTTCTCTATAAAGAAGGTACTGGTACATTTGCCATCTCTCCTGGGTGATGTGGTATCTAAAATTGGGTTTTTATTTCTGTGAAGAGATGCCATGGCAATGGAAACTCTTATAAAGAAAGTATTTAGTTGGAGTGGCTCTTAAAGTTTCAGGCATTCAGTCTCTTCTCATCATGATGGAGATTGTGGCATCTTAGAGGCAGATCTTGTGCTAGGGCTGAGAGTGTTACATCTTGCAGGCAACAGGATGTCTCCTGAGTGACACACTGAGGGAATCTTGAACAAAAGAGACCTCAAAGCCTGCCCCACTGTTACACACTTCTTTCAACAAAGTCACAGCTCTTAACAGTGCTACTGCCTTTTGGGGCCATCTCCTTTCAAACCACCACATGTGGCAATTGTCATATCTTCCCAAAGGTGTGTAAAATATTTGGTATCTAGCAAGGGATTATTGAATCTTCATAATATAAGAAAGATTTAATATGAGGTTTGATATCTACCTCTGGTGTTCTAGAACTTGAACATACATACATGTTCTCTGGGCACCCATAATGTTCCATAGCTGTACAGAAAAATTTAGGATCCTTGCCTTATATACCATGTGTTTAAAAACTTTTACCATTTCCCCCAAAATCTCTAAGACAATTGTCACATGTCCCACAAGCTCAGGGATTTTAAACATTACCTGAGGTATTTTGGTCCATTCCAAATCTTTCCATTTCACTCAAGAGATGTACCCATTTCTGCAGAAGAATCTAAAAATTTTGAAATTTCTTTTTATTTTATTTTTTTATTTCATATAAGAGATTTTATAGTCATTTTACATATGCTCAGCCTTGGTGCAGGGAAGAGGGGTTTGGACCTGCCTCAAATTTTAAAATTTCTAAACATGCTTTGTTAACATCTCCATCTGACTAAAGGTCTCTGTGAGTCTTAATCTTCTCAAGGGTCTGTGGGTTACTTCTATATCCTGGGGATCCTGGACACTCCCTAGTGAGGTAAATGAGCCTCAGACATACACACAAATGTAGCATTGGGATTTTGGAATTCACATTGTTCCCAGGAGGCAAACGACATCTAAACATAAATCAGGGCAGTCTGAGATCTGTCCAGTCAAGTAAAAGCAAGGTTGAGACATTCACCTTTGATGGAAGAGGCCTCGGAATATCATATTAAGTAGGACACAGATTTGTATATTCTCCTCCAAATAAGTATGTCTCAGAATACCCCTGTCTTCTCAATTGGGACTAAGAAATTCCTGCTCTAATCAGAGGACTTAATCCATACATCTGCTTGCCAAGAGAACTACAGGATCATGCTTTCTCACTCTTGGGGAACTGAAACCTACCCCATGGGCTCTTAATCTTTTCCCTTGAGTGAAAAGAGGGACAAAGGTAAGATCTATACATGAATTCATTAAAACTAATCAACTAACAAAGAGAGACTTAGAACTTCCTCATGTGTGAGAAAGTGAGCTTATTTCTGCTAACCAAACCAGTGACAGATTTCCATGATTGGCCAGAGAGTGGCATACAGAAAATCCATATTCAATGAGGAGAATTCCGACATTCATTATCTGTACTATGTGTGAGGGAGACAATCTCTTATGAAGAAGGTTTCAGAGCTTAATATGTGGACTCTCAGGTGTTTCTACAATGCTAAGTGGTGAATGAAACTAACCTCCCTGACTAACAAAGACAGAATTTCTTCTTTCCTTTCATTTTCTACTCAGTTCTACTCCAGTGCCACAGAAAACTAAGAGAAATGCAGACCTTCTCCTTCTGTGCTGGTTGATGAATAAGTCCATCTATGTCCAAGGGAATGTTGGGGAACACTAATTTGAAGTTCCATCACAAAAATGTAGAAGAACATAGCTTGGAAATGAGGCCATTTACTGAAAAGTTTTTGCCAGAATAGGGACGTCTATGTCCTTCATGATAACCTCTTTTAAGTTATTTATAAGCTTGAGAACCCAGACCCAGGAATTAACATCCAAACTGGGGAAGAATGTGAAAATTTCTCTCATACCTTCATTTGGAGTCCCAAGAGACACAGGTTTTCCTAGACTTCAAAGAGGAATTCAAATATGCCAAAAGACTTCCTGGATCTTGCTCTTCTATACAAGGTAAAGTGGGTCATTTACTCTCATACATGGCTGACAACACTCTGCTCTCTGAAATTTTGTCTGAGGTATATCATCCTCTGAATACCAGGTATTGGAACTTCTCCCATTAACACAAGGAGCTCTCAAGCCTTCCTTTTCTGAGCATGGGACCATAGATTTGCCTATTTACTGAGAAAGATTATCCCACTGTAGCAATAGCTCCCAGAGACCAAAAGGAGCAAGCCAAGCCTGGAACCCACCCTCTTATTTCATTTCAGTCAGTGGAACCTGTGGTCTCACCATTGCTGGTCAGATCTGAAAGATTGGATGAACACCAGTCTGAATGACAATTTAGCTGGAAACAGACACCCAAGATATTTAAGAATATCTAAGTATTAAGATATTTAATAATACTAAGACTGTTTCCATAACTCTTTCAGATCCCACTAAAGATATAGACATCCCAAACCATGTGGAAGATTTGGAATCTTATGAAGCTTTTCTAGGATTATACTGGACTGGACTGTACAAGGTTTGTAAATGTCTGCTGAACGTGGTATCCAATTTTCCACTTCTGGCCAAGGGAGTATAAATTCCACTTTGTAAAATAGTGTGCCTGATATCCCAGTGTCATCTCCCTCCCAGAAATCCATCTACCTATGTTCTTCATTCGTCCAACATTGACGATAAGGAGCATCAGATCTTCTCCCAAGGGCTAAGAATTTTCAGATCCTAACTATAACATTATTTCATTACTACTTTATAACTAGAATTTTGCAGCTCTTGTGGGTTGTAATATAAATATCTGATAGGGAGGATATTTTATATATGACCCCTCTGGAGATCATGGTTCACATTTTGAGAATGGGTGTTCTAGAATAAAAAGAACATTGAAGCCGGGCGTTGGTGGCGCACACCTTTAATCCCAGCACTCGGGAGACAGAGGCAGGCGGATCTCTGTGAGTTCGAGGCCAGCCTGGGCTACCAAGTGAGCTCCAGGAAAGGTGCAAAGCTACACAGAGAAACCCTGTCTTGAAATGAAAAACCAAAAAAAAAAAAAAAGAAGAACATTGAATCTGATATTGCGTTCCAGCATCCTGCATAAGATAGACTGGAATCTTTATTTTTTGCCTGAAGTATTCTGGGGTATCCCTTTTCTTCTCTATTATGCCCAACATGTTTTCTAATGGAGTAATGATCCCTTAGGCATTTGCTTTATGGCTTTCTGATGTGGATCAGAAAGCAAGTCATCCGTTCTGATATGGATTTTTGAGAGACTCCCTCTCAAAATTATATCCAACCTGGATATCCAAAAGCCCAATATTTACAAACCAAGTCTAGAATTCATGCCATCTACTTTCAAGCTAGTCACCAAAAATTAAGTGAATCCAGCATTAATGACTATATCTGAGATCAAAACACAATATAGATGAAGCAAATTGCCAGTAATAGTCATCCATACTGTTACAAACAGCTTATGAATGCTAAATAGTTTTCCAGAGATTTAAGACACCTTTTGGAAATATTATCATTGGAATGAACATTTCAAGAAGCTGATGATTGGGATATTCCTCTACAAATGATCTCTTATAAGACAGGGAAGTATGACTCTTCCCCTCATTGACCAAGGAGATTCTGATATTCAATTTTGTTCAAGAGCTCCTCAGAGGTTTTCTTTCATAGCAGGTGTCAAGTACCCCATGATTCCATTATTAGCCCACCCTTTCTCCCTTTTAGATAAGAGGTCAAACCCATCACTTAGAACAAAGGCTGTCTCTGACTTTTGTCCTTTGTCCCAAGTGGTTTGATATTTTTATTTTGTCTTACATGACACTCACATTTGTCCATTCTTACAATTGGGTCCAAATCATTTTCCCACTCAGTAATAGGAACTGAGATAAAGGGAGTATTATGCTCTGTTCTCTGAAGAAAAAATATTGGATGCTTCCAGACTGCGGAGTAGGTTAAGGAACCTATGATGTCTCTTGCAAATAAGAGGGCTTTAGATATTCTATATTGTCTTTGGTGGTTTTGGACATACTTCTCTGATAACTGAAAACTCCAAAGGGTTCTTTATGGTCATGGAGGTGTCTAGATACTCATCTCTTCAAAGACACTTCAGTTCTACCATTCTGATCTATTTAGCTGACCTTGCTTTGTATGGTGACTTACCACTGGACATGAGAGCCTCACAAGCTGACCAAGTAAGGCACTTCAACTTCTGATCCAGATGGGACCACAGAACATCCTTGTCTATATAACAGGGAAGATGATACAGAGTTTAAAAGAGAATTGTATTTATCTGCCTAGAAGGTAGTAAATGTACATGCAAATTTTATGTTTCATCCATAGAGTTAAACAAAGTCTTGTGGAAGCATCATTGATCAGAAGAGGAACATCCTTCTAGAAGAAAATATTGATTTCTTTCTGGACTCCCAAAGAGTTGATTCATGGTATGCATATCTGTAACTGGAAGGCATATTGAAAAGTTAATGAGGCAAAGCCCAAGTCTTCTCCCACTAACCAAGGTAGCCTAGGGTTTTCACCTGCTGCATCTCCACATTCTGAAAAATTGTGGCTAGATTTTTTCCTCCTCTGAATAAAGAGACTCAGAAATATCCCCCTTGCCCACGCTAGTCTCATAACTTTCCACTCTGACAAAGGAGTTGCAGAACTGCCTCTACAAAAGTGTCATCATATATTTCTTTTTGAAACAAACAATCTTCCATCTATATGTCAGAGAGAGCCTTAGGCCTTTCCCTAATTTACAATGTGATATTAAACATTACCTATCTCTACAAGGGAAAATTAAATTATCTTTGTCCATGGATAACTCACACATTTACCTAATGCACAAGGTGACATTAGATATGCTTCTCTGCATAATATGACCTTTTCTTATTTTCCCATTGGACCTTAAAATCCATGGAGAATCTCCATGTATATGACTCTAACTAAAATGCCTTAAACCTTCAATCTCTGTGCTAGGGTAGATGTTGGAAAAAGACCCTTATTAGTAACTGACCTTATGACTAGGCTGGGGTGTCATGTAAGAGCCTGGTACTCATATAACATTCCTTAAAGTTTATAACCAAATATAATGATAACCCACACTTCATTCTGCTCCATGTAGCTGAACTTAAGCTTAAAAAGTCTGCACAGAGAGAAACTTTTGACTTGCCTCTTAGAAAAATGGTTATATGTATATCAGGCTTACTAGGGAATTTGTAAATATAAGACTATTCCAGGTTGTGATTAAGAATTTGGATCAGAGTGGGGGAGGTGATGTAGCTGGCCAAGGGTATGATGAGGCAAATAGCTAACTTTTTCTATTCTTTGTACACTGTGGCCTGGAACATTTTCTCACTCCCCCCAAATGGTCTAGGACTTTGCTTTGCTCTACTGTGCCTGAGACTTTTCCCTTCTGAGGATTTTTTTCAAGAGTCTTTTATATCCACTATCCTGCAGTCCACACCTACATCCTCACACCTGGAGAGAAAACTCACTCAGACATTCTTCCTAGGGGCAACTCATATCCTAGTTTCCAGTTCTTACCACTGGAATCCACTCTAGTTGGATTTCACAGAATCCAATAGTAGTGTCCATATCATGGAATTCAGTCTAATTCCATCTATCCATTCACAAGAAATATTGCAATTTCCGTTCCTACACAGATCTGGGTACAACATTAAGCAGGAAGTGTGGCTGCCACAGGAACTCTAGTTGTCCATAAATACTAAAATCGCTACCTGTTGTCTTCAAAATTTCACTAACAGTTTGGCTATCCTAATCCATGAAGAACTGCTAGATGAAGAAGCAATGCTTGCAACATACTCTACTGCACAGGAAGAAATTCAGCTATTGCCTAGAATGATATGAAATTTTTCTCCATGGTCAAAAGGTACATCCTTCACCTATACCCGATATAGTTGCTCTTTTCTACATATACCTGTGTCTCAGGTTTCTCCTACTTAAAATTTTTCTTACTATCTTACTATCTTGATGAAGGGGGAGAAACAGAGCTTTCCATGTAGGCCAGAACAACATTTAGTTATTTTTCATTTGGCTACCCTGGTCATACATTTTCCCTTTGAATAAAGCAGACCTCATAACTTCCTCTTTTATGAAATAGTCCTAAGATCTTTGTCTTTTTATTTTGGGGGGCTTAAAATCTTACTCCTTCAAACAAGTGTTGTCCCTACTTTCAGTTTCTTCCACATTGGTTGACACAAGCTCCTTAGAGGAAAGGAGCTTGGATAACAAGGTAGGACCCATACTTTCATGTTCTTCATGAGGGTTCTTTAGACCTACTCCTTCTAAGTGGCCTCAAATCTATGCCTCTAACAAACATGAACTGAGACCTCTCTCCAAATTGTCATCATCTTAAAAGAATTCTGAGACTGGTGCCATACCTCCAATGAACATTTTGGGGATGTGTATATTCTAAACTTTGATGTTGGGTAGGAACCTGAAGGAGTGTCTTGAACTTCCCCTATTTCATAAGGTACCCTGAAATTTTTCCATTCTTCCAAAAGGCATCCAGAACCTCTCGCATATTGCTCAATTCTCATTCCATTATTTCTCTCTGAAGAGTATGGATGTACATGGTTACCTTAAGTCCAAGAATACCTCCGTCATTCTTATAACCAAGAAGGCCTCTAATTTATAACTCTATCCATGGAAGGATAAGAAATTTCCCTTCTGCACAAATTGCCTATAAATAATTCACCAAAGAGGCTGAGGAATTTCGGAATCAGAACATGGAGAGGTCACATCATCTCCTTGTATATATGGAGACCTTAAAAAGTGCGGCTTTTTTCCAAGGGTATCTCAAATCCCCCGGGGCCCCAGAAAATCATACCATATAAACTTTCTCCCAAGGAATCAAATAATATCTTCCATTATTCTGGAATTTCCAACTATCTTCTCCCAAGAGTAACTTAAATAAGCATTTCCCTCCTTCTAAAATTGACATCAGACCTGCTTGATTCCCTAAGAAGTCTACAGTCCTCTCCAAAGCACAGTGTAATCTCATATATTCTATGTATTCTTCTGTGGGCAATAGACTTATCAATTTTATGTAATAGGATCTCACAATTTTCCTGTTTTAACCTAAGGGACTCTATCCTGTTGTATTTTGATACAGAATGATATTCTGATGAGCCTTTTTTATGACAAATGATCACAATCCTCAGGTTGTCCCCACCTAAAGTAGAGGTGCTAGTCACTCCTTTCACCCCAATAGACCCCCAGACCACTGTAGTTTAATTTACCACTCCCCAGGATTATCAAGTAGAAGCCAGAACAGAATTTCACTGTCTTATGCTGAAATGAATGGTGTGGATCCCATCATTAATACCTACATCTAAGCAGCTGAATATAAACTTGAGGAAGTGACCCATCTGACAATGATGTCTGTGAGTTTTTCCTGTGTTCTATGTGGGCATGAAATATTCCTGAATTCTCTAGGAATTAAGGACTTCCTCCTCTGACCTCTGGATCCCAAGACATTCTTCTCTGAGGCTGAGAGATATTGAACCTCTACATATGGGGATTTTAATATGCCTCCTCCTATCTTTGGTGTCTCAAACAAATATCCTCTGTCTAATGGGTCCTCAGATCATACCCTTTCCCCAAGAGTCTTTAGATCTATCTTTTTAGAATAGTCTCCACCCTACAATCTCTATCCAAGATGACCTGTGTTTTCTTCCCATCAAGGAGATGTCAGACTTTCTTCTCAGCCTGCTGTGATCAATGGAGACTGAGACATTCCACTTCTCATGAAGAAAACATTAATGTGGCACCAGAATCCAAAAGTATCACCTAGTCTCTGGAAACCAAATCATCTTTGAATCAGCTTTCTAATATGGGGCAAGCCCATCAATTTGTACTGAGAGCTGAGTATCCACTCTGAACATTAAAGAGATGACTACTCCATGGACAACACCATAATTAAGAATTGTGTTCAGGGCAATAAACTCTCCAAAACTTTTCATTATACCTATGCCTATATGAGTATATTTCTTACAGGCAGCCGAAAGGCAACATTAAACTGCATTCAAGTCCAAGTTGGGAAAAAAAAAATCTGAACAAACAGCATTGCACAATTTGCTTAGTGCTCTTGGATAAGCAACAGGATGTCCAAGTATGATTAAGATTGGTTCCTAAATCACAAAATTACATCAACTCCAGGAGTTATGGTTACTTTCATCAGAGAGGTGAAAGTTGCTGGCTCAGTCAGATTACTCTCAGCAATATGCCAGCGCTTGTTGCCATATGTCCCACATTGTAAGATGTCCTGTTAGAGTTATGGATGCAGTTTTGCAGTCAGGAAAATGACAGATTCCTCTCCCTTGCAGACATTCACTTTATTCCACTTGTTCTAACACTGTGTGCAGACAATGAGAATGATGTAGTAGTCTCCTGTTTTCTCAGTGAATATATTTTTTTATTTTATTTTATTTTACAATACCATTCAGTTCTACATATCAGCCACGGATTCCCTTGTTCTCCCCCCTCCCACCCCCTCCCCTCCTTGTTCGTTTTAAGAGGGTATAAAGAGGTTATTGATGATGTATTTTTTAATCTATACCTAAAGTATTCTTCTCTAATAGGAAAGCATTAAGGACTTACTTCCAGTTTATATCTAGTAAGGGCAATAGCTGATTTGGAGCAGAAGTATAAAATAATGAGTTTTTTTTTTTAAATAACATGCCTGTGATTCTCACACTTTACAGCTGGGTAGGACCGGTGACAGCCTTTCCTCTTTGGCAGCTCGCAGAGCACAGCACCTTCAGAGACGACAAGAACTGGTACTCAGGGAGGAGGCTTTCAGATCAGTTCCAGGTTGACTTCTCAAAGCTCTACAACTGAATTATGTGGTGGCTTTAGCAGTAGGTCCTTACCTTCATGTTCTGACAGGCATCCAAGGGAAAGGGCAATAACCTCTACAGTTTGGAGGGTCTCTTGAAACCTCTGACCAACAATTCAAAGGGAGGTTTCCCATGTCTGGTAGTGGGTTTTTGTTAGATATGGTTTCTAGGATGGGGCACTATCTACTGTGTCAGGTAATTACATTAAAACTATATATACAAGGGGTGAGTGTGTGTGTGTGTGTATTTAAGTAAGCTTATAAAATAAAAGATTTCTCTATGGCTTTTCCAAATAAACATAGTTATTTTTTCCTCCCATTCTTCTTCCTCTGTAGGAAAAAAAAATGTGTTCAGATTGCTGCCTGACTTACCGAAGATGACACAGAAAATATGGACATGATGTTGTTGTTGTTGTTTTTAGTGTTGTGATTCTACTCTTGTTCGTTCTGTATTTGTTAAAGTTAAGAAAATAGTAAGTTGAATATTTTTATGTTATTCATTTCTTGCCATTAAATATCAGCAACCATATAGTTCTTCCCTGCCCCAGGCACTCTTTTTTTATTGAGATATCTTATTCATCTTACATATCAACCTCAGATTCCCCTATCCTCCCTCCTCCCACACCACAGTCTTTCCCTCAACCTACCCCAATTCCTACCTCCTCCAACCAAGGTCTCCCATCGGGAGTCATCAGATCATGGTACATTCCTATGAGGCAGGTAAATGTCCCTGCTCCCTGGACCAAGGTTGTGCAAAGTGCTCACTATAGGCAATAGGTTCCAAAAAGCTGGCTCATGTACTAGGGACAGGTCCCGTTCCAACTTACTGGGGACCCAGTGAACAGTTCAAGCTAAACAACTATCTTACTTATCCAGAGGACCTAGTCCAGTACCATGGGGTCTCCTCAGCTATTGGTCCACAGTTCATGTGTTTCCACTAGTTTGGCTAGTTGTCTCTGCACTTTTTCTGATCATGGTCTATACATCTCTTGCTCATAGAATCATTCCTCTCTCCTGGGACCTGGCGGTGAATCTCTGCATCTGCTTCCATCAGTCACTGGATGAGGGTTCTATCATGGCAGGGTATTCAGCAATCCAATCACCAGAGTAGGTCAGCTCAGGCATCCTCTCTACTATTGCCAGTAGTCTATGGTGGAGTCATCCTTGTAGATTCCTGGGGACCTCCCTAGCATTCTGCTTCTCCCTATTCCTATGGTGTCTTCATTTATTCATGGTATCTCTTTCCTTGTTCTCCCACTCTGGTCATGATGCAGCTCAAACCTCCTGTTCCCCTAAGCTCACTTTCCCCTGAAACTTGCCCTCCATTACCCCCCTCACCCCAGTTTGCTCCTGTAGATCTCATCCATTTCTCCATCTCTGGGCAATCCCTGTGTCATTCCTAGGGTCCTTCTTTATTGCTAGCCTCCATGAAGCTATGGGTTGCAGTCTGGTTATTTTTTTTCTTTACATCTAGTATCAACTTATGAGTGAGTACATACCATGTTTGTCTTTCTGAGTCTGGGTTACCTCACTCAGGAGGATATTTTCTAGTTCCATCCATTTACCTGCAAACCTCAATGTCATTGTTTTTCTCGGCTGAGTAGTACTCCCTTGTGCATATGCACCACATTTTCTTTATCCATTGTTCAGTTGAGGGGCATCTAGGTTGTTTCCAGGTTCTGACTATTACAAATAACGCTGCTATGAACATAGCTGAGGGTGTGTCCTTGTGGTATGATTGAGCATGCCTTGGGTATATGCCCAAGAGTGGTATAGCTGGCTGTAGCAGGACTCTTAAATGGTCTTATTAATAAAATCAAACCTGGAGCCAGGTATTGGGGTGAATGCTGGCAGATCAGAGAATCAGAACAAGCTACAGCTTCCTCATCTCAACAGTTCCTCAGGTGATCCTGTTTCCTCAGACTGGAAGCCTCTGAGTCCTCATTCAGAATGCATCTCAGCTGAACTTCTGCTCAAAAGCCTAAAAACTTAACCTGCTAAGCTCCTGGTCCTCATGCCTTATATACCTTTTTGTTTTTTGCCATCACTTCCTAGAATTAAAGGCTCACTTTCTGGGATTAAAGGCATGAGTGACCATGCCTGACTGTTTCCAGTGTGACTTTAAACTCATGGAGATCCAGATGGATCTCTGCCTCCCAAGTGACAGGATTAAAGGTGTGTCTGCCACCATATTCTGGCCTCTATGTCTAGATAGTGGCTGTTCTGTTCTCTGAACCCAAATAAGTTTATTAGGCTGCACAATATTTTGGGGAATACAAATTCACCACAGCTGGGTCTTCAGGGAGATTGATTTCCAGTTTTCTGAGAAACCACCATACTGATTTCCAAAGTGGGGTACAAGTTTGCATTCCCACCAACAGTGGCACAGTGTTTCCCTTGCTCCACATCCTCTCCAACATAAGCTGTCTTTAGTGTTTTTTATCTTAGCCATTCTGACGGGTGTAAGATGGTATCTCAGAGTTGTTTTGATTTGCATTTCCCTGATGATTAGGGATGTTGAGCAATTCCTTAAATGTCTTTCAGCCATTTGAGATTCTTCTGTTGAGAATTCTATTTAGCTCTGTAGCCCATTTTTTAATTGGACTGATAGGTATTTTGATGTCTAGTTCCTTGAGTTCTTTATATATTCTGGAGATCAGCCTTCTGTCAGATGTGTGGTTGGTGAAGATCTTTTCCCATTCAGTAGTCTGTCATTGTGTCTTAAGCCCTACAAAAACTTCTCAGGTTCAAGATGTCCCATTTATTAATTGTTTCTCTCAGTGTCTGTGCTACTGGTGTTATACTTAGGAAGTGATCTCCAGTGCTTTTGTGTTCAAAATTACTTCCTACTTTCTCTTCTATCAGGTGCAGAGTAATGGGATTTATTTTGAGGTCTTTGATTCACTTGAACTTGAGTTGACAGATATGAGTCTATCTGCAATCTTCTATATGTTGACATCCAGTTATGCCAGCACCATTTGTTGAAGATACTTTCTTTATTCCATTGTACAGTTTTGGCTTCGTTTTCAAAAATTAGGTGTTCATATGTGTGCAAATTAGTGTCAGTGTCCTCAATTCAAATCCAGTGTTCGACTTGTCAGTTTTTATGACAGAACCGTGCTGTTATTATTATTGTAGCTCTGTACTAGAGCTTGAAGTCAGGGATCATAATGCCTTCTGTAGTGGGTAGCCATTCCAGCTTTGTCCTGGTAGTTCCAACCCCCATTGAGGCTTCGGTAATGGTCACACCTACAAGGCAGAGCTGGGTGAGGACCCTGAAGACCCAAGATCTGCATACACTGGCTCTCTTGTTTCCTGGACCCTGGAAACTGAAGGTAGACTGAGCAGAGTTCTCCAGAGAACACCACCAGACTGCACATTTCCCAGACCCTTGTAGCCCATCCCTTCACTTGTACATTACCCCACAAAATAAACCTCCCTTTTAACTATGTGGAGTAGCCTTAATAATTTCACCAATTTCTAGCGCCCAACATGGGGCACGAACCCATGACCCTGAGATTAAGAGTCTCATGCTCTACCGACTGAGCTAGTCGGTATTAACCAAATTGTGTAGAGTGTTAGCCAAATTTTGTAGTCCATCTTTGGGTATTCCCATGATACTCAATAAGTTGGAAATGGTTCCTAACAACTTTTGAAAATCATTGTCTTCAATTGATCTCTTCTTAGTTGTACCTTTTGGGGTCTAATTTTTTGTAGCACTATCTTATATCCTAAGTAATTAATAGAATCTCCTCTTTGTATTTTTCAGAAGCAATTTGCAGTCCCCAACTAGGCAAAACATTTTTTACTTCTTCAAATGTACTTTATAATGTGTCTAACTTTGGATCAGCTGATAGGATATCATCCATATAGTGATAAATTATGGATTGTTGAAACTTTACATGAATTATCTCCAATAGTTTTTTCACAAAGTATTGGCACAAGGTAGGACTGTTTAACATTCCCTGTGAGAGGACCTTCCATTGATATCTCTTGACTGCTGGGAATTGTTATAATCAGGTACTGTGAAGGCAAATTTTTCTCTATCATTTTCTTGTAAGGATATGGTAAAGAAACAGTCTTTTAAGTCAATAATTATTATAGGCCATTCTTTGGGTAGCAGAGAGGGCAAGGGTATCCCAGTCAGTAGGGAGCCCATCGGCTGAATTACTTTACTAATAGCTCTCAGTTCTGTCAGCATTCTCCAATTACCAGACTTTTTTTTAAATAACAAATACAGGAGAATTCCAAGGGCAGGCAGATTCTTCAGTGTATTGAGCATTTAACTGCTCTTGAACCAGCTGTTCTAAAGCTTATAGCTTCTCTTTTGTCAAAGCTTCTCATTGTCCAACCCAGACAGGTTTATTAGTTAGCCATTTTAAAGGTAAGGCAGTTGGCACTTCTGAGAGTTCAACAGCAGTTGTGCTCTGTTTGGGTACAGCCTGAATGGTTGGTGACTGTTTTTTTATAGCATGTTATTATATTATTCCTAGAAGCATGCATTGGTCTGTATTCCTTTTCTGAGAGTGTAGGAATTTTAATCTTGTTATCCACTGTTGTAACAGATCTCGGCCCCAAAGATTTACTGCTACATTTGCTGTATATGGCTTCAGTCTTCCTCTCTGTCCTGGCCCTGTGCATTCAACCCATCTTGAACTCTGCTTTATCTGAGATAGGGTTCCAAGCCCTAGAGTTTAGCTTCTACCTCTTGAAGAGGCCAATTCGGATCCCATGATTTTGGTGTAATTATAGTCACATTCACATCTGTGTCTACCAGGCCCTCCAGAACCTGGCCATTAATTCAAATTCTAAGCTTTGGTCTTTGTTCATTTATGGAAGTCTGCCAAGATATTTGTTTTATTGTGTTCATTGGAAATTGTGGTTCATGTATCATAGCTGTTTTATCATCCATTGGAGTACTGGTTTTTACGTTAGGTATTGGTTTATTCAGTTGTCCTGGAGAGGAATTTCTTCCACGGTGGCTGAAAATGTTTGTACTATGTTTGATTTGGGGGCCTACAAGAGGCCCCCTGAGGCATTTCCCACCAGTAAAGGGTTGCCTCGTATGTCTATTTTTAATCTGCACTCACTGGTCCAATGTCGGCCTTTGCCACACCTTTTACATAATCCAGGAGGTGGTTGGGGTCTCCTGTTTAGGCTATTCCTAGAAGGAGTATTACTTCTAGGAGAACCCCATGTGCACTTTTTACTTATGTGACCTGGTGTACCACATTTAAAACATTTGGTACCACAGGACTTTCTTTCACCTCTGGGATTTGTCTCTCCTATCCAAGCCTCATTACTGTACTTAAGAGATTCAATACCATTAGTATACTGAATCCATTATTCCAAAGGAGCTGATCTGATCTTTAATGGTGTAAATATTCTGCATTAGCATTGCCAAACGCCAAGGACTCAAGTAATACTTTTCTTAATTCATTACCTGACACAGCTTTTGTTATAGCTGTGTTCAGCCTTTGTAAAAAAAATCAGTGAAGGGTTCGTGCGGTCCCTGAAATATCTTTGTGTATACCTCAGTTGGTTTTCCAGGTTCTGGAATTTTTTCCCAAGCATTTAGAGCTTCTGTACGGCATAGGGATATTGTACGCTCATCATAAGTGACTTGTACATTCCTGTCAGTGAAACATCTCTCACCAAGTATTTGATCTTGGGAGATCACAAAACCTCTGAATTTACCTTGTTGTTCTAAATTTCTTGCCTGTTCTCTCAACCAGCTTTTCCACTGTAACTGCTGGCTATATTCTAGAACAGCTGAAATTAACTGATGCCAGTCATCTGGAATGATTCTATGTGAGGTAGACCACGAATTTAACATCTGTCTTATGTATGTGGAGTGTATCCCATATGTAACTACTGCTTCCTTTATATTTTTAAAGTCCCTTGTTGAAATTGTTTGTAATGTATATGTATAATATGGCTCAGGGTGTGTGTCATCTGCTGGCTTCTCATGGATGATAACAGGATAAGCCATTGCATGAGAGCCATTTGGAGATGTTACAACCTGCATGGTCTTGCCCTTCTGCTTATTAGGTCCCTTGTCATGTTTACTGAGAGTTTCTTCCAGGGCTTGCAAATGAGCAGCTAGGGTTGGTTTTAAGGAGTGACCCTCCTCTCTTGCAAGGGAGTCCAGATTTCCCATGGAATCATGGAAGTTTTTATGTTCTTCAGAAACACATGATTCCATGGACCTTATCAATTAATGATAATCTGTCTTCCTTATATAGTATCTGGAGAGTTAGCGTTCTAGCCATTAAATATTCATATTTATTATCAATAAAATCAATTTTGGGTACAAGACTGTTTTGTAAATCCTGATTAGCAGATTCCAGATAAAGAATCTTTTTCTGTAAGCCTTTACTGCTATCTTGAAAGCCTGTAAATCCTGGTTAGGAGATTCCAGAGAGAGAACCTTCTTCTGTAAGCCTTCATTGCTATCTTTTAAAGCCAAAATCAGTGCAAATAATGACTCATCTTTGTTCTTATTATTAAACCAGTGTTTGAACACTGTGTGAATTATTACAATGAATGCCAAAATGGTACAGGCCAGATATGCCTTAGGGAGGTCATATATTTCCAGGAAAATGTCATTCATCATACAGGCAAAATTTTTTTTAAATTCTTGTGAGGTAATGTTGTCAGCCATATTACAAGAATTACTCAAAATTTGTTAGTCAGTTTTAAGGTGTAAAATTATCAAGTACTTTTACTTGAAATAAGATGCTTGTTTGCCTAGCTTACCTTTTTGGGGAATGTAGTAGCACTTTTTAGCCAGCAGGAGGCGTTGCTATAGCTCCAAAGTAGGTCCTGTTCAGTGCCTTGGCTGGTGGCAGAGCTATTACAGGTAGTAAGCAGTTCTTCCTGTGACTCCCTGGAGTTTCAGGACATGGAGAGTTCCAGGCCGCTCTAAGCCCCTCTCTGCCTCTAAAGACAGGAGGTCTGCCAGCAGGCATGGCTCCAAGCCCTCTCTGTGCCTCTGTAGTGTACTGCCACAGGGGACAGTGCAGAGTCTATTTTAACTAAGTGAAACTGTAGAAGCTTCAGGCTAGGGTGGGGAGCCCGCGTTCAAGGAGGAGGGGGAATGCCTCACTCACAGAAGTTTTGCTGGTCTGGGGGCTAAACTTGCCATGGAACTGAGATCGGATTAGCTCCTTTTCAGGAATGGAACCATGAAGGTTTTTCCTGGTTTTACGGAGCTCTACAGGTGGTACCCTGCAGCTTCAAGTGCCTGCCAGGTGGGGAGGAAGCTGAGGGTGGGAGCCATCCAGGCCTTTGGAATTTGCCCCATGTGAGTGCCAGATATTGGTGAAATTATTAAGGCCATTCCACATAGTTAAAAGGGAGGTTTATTTTGTGGTGTAACTTACAAATGAAGGGATAGGTAGGTTGCAGGGTCTAGGGAAGGAGCAGTCTGGTGGTGTTCTCTGGAGAACTCTGCTCGGTCTACCTTCAGCTTCCAGGGTCCAGGAACCAAGAGAGCCAGTGTATCCAGATCTTGGGTCTTCAGGGTCCTCACTCAACCCCACCTTGTAGGTGTGACCATTACCGAAGCCTCAATGGTGGTTGGAAATACCAAGTCAAAGCTGGAATGGCTACCCACTACAGCCTTTAGTGGTGGCTTTATTGTACAGGTTTCTTTTAGCTATCCTGGTTGTTTTGATTTTCCATATGAAGTTGAGGATTGTTCTTTCAAGGGCTGTCAAGAATTGTGTTGGGATTTTGATGGGGATTTCACTGAATCTGTAGATTGCTTTTGTTAAGATTGCCACTTTTCATATGGTAATCCTACCTATCCATGAGCATGGGAGATTGTAGTCGTATTGAAGAAGAAATACAAAGCCAAGGTAAAGAGAATAACCCAAGAGGTCAGAGCTAAGAGCCTTACCTGCTTGCCGCTGGCTAGCCTCTTTCGCCGAAGCAACCACTCTGAGAAAAAGGGAGGTATTTCCTGTGGGTTGTCTTTAAATAGAATTCTGTTCTGCCTTCTCATTGGTCGTAAACCCAACCACCTGACTGCCTCGTCACTACTTGTTTGCCAGACTCTGGCTATGGCTTGCTAATAGCTCTGACCCCTAGGCAACTTTATTTATTAACATATAACATTTTGGTATAAAAGAAAATATCACCATATGGAGATCTTTCCATTTTCTGATATCTTCTTCAATTTCTTTCTTCAGGGACTTAAAGTTCTTGTCATAAGGACCTCACTTGCTTAATTAGAATTATCCCAAGGTATTTTATATTATTTGAGGCTATTGTAAAGGGTAATGTATCACTGATTTCTTTCTCAGTCCATTTGACATTTGTATATAGGAGGGCTACTGATGTTTTTGAGTTAATCTTGTATCCTGCTACATTACTTAAGGTGTATATCAGCTGTAGGAGTTCCTTGGTCGAATTTTTGGGGTCACTTATGTATGCTATCATATCATCTGCAAATAGTGAATGTTTGACTTCTTCCTTTCCAATTTCTATCCCTTTGATCTCCTTTTGCTGTCTTATTGCTCTAGCTAGAATTTCAAGTACTATCTTGAATAAACATGGGGAGAGTGGACAGCCTTGTCATGTTCCTGATTTTAATGGAATTACTTATAATTTCTCTCCATATAATTTGTTTTTCACCATTGGCTTGCAGTAAATTGTCCTTATTATGTTTATATAAATTCACTGTATTCCTGATCTCTCCAAGACTTTTATCATTAAGGGGTGTTGGATTTTGTCAAAGGCCTTTTCAGCATCTAATGAAATGATAATGTGGCATTTTTCTTTCAGTTTGTTTATATGGTGTGTTACACTGACACACTTTCACATGTTGAACCAGCCTTGCGTCTCTGGGATGAGGTCTACTTGATCATGGTAGATAATTTTTTTGATGTGTTCTTGGAGTCTATTTACCAACATTTTTATTGAAGATTTTTGCATCAATGTTCTTGAGGGAGATTGGTCTGTATTTCTCTTTCTTTGTTACATCTTTGTTTGGCTTGGGAATTAGAGTAACTCAACCCTCATAAAAGGAGTTTGGTAATATTCCTTCTGTTTCTATTGTGTGGAACAATTTAAAGAGTATTGGTATTAACTCTTCTTTGAAGATCTGATAGAATTCTGTGTTGCAACTATCTGGTCCTGGGCTTTTTTTGGTTGGGAGTATTTTAATGACTGTTTCTCTTTTCTTAGTGGATTTTGATCTATTTAAATAGTTTATCTGGTCTTGATTTAACTTAGGTATGTGGTACCTATCCAGAAAATTGTCCATTTCTTTTAGATTTTCCAATTGTGTGGAGTAAAGGTTTTTGAAGTATGACCTGATGATTCTCTGGATTTTCTCCTTGCAAGTTTTTACGTCTCCATTTTTATTAATGTTTTTATTAATTTGGATGCCCTCTCTCCACCCTTTGGTTAGTCTGGATAAGGGCTTGTCTATCTTGTTAATTTTCTCAAAGAACCAACTCTTTGTTTCATTGATTCTTTGTTTCTATTTTATTGATTTCAGCTCTCAGTTTGATTGTTTGCTGGTGTCTATTCCTCCTGGGTGACTTTGCTTCTTTTTCTATAACTGTTACATGTGCTGTAAAGTCACTATTGTGAGATTTCTCCAACTTCTTTATATGGGCACTTAGTGCTATGAATTTTCCTCTTAGCACTTCTTTCATAGTGTCCCATAAGATTGGGTATGTGGTGTATTCATTTTCATTGTTCTCTAGGAAGTCTTTCATTTCTTTATTTCTTCCTTGACCCATTGGTGACCAAGTTGAGCATTATTCAGTTTCCATGAGATTGTAGGTTTTCTGTAATTTTTGTTGTTGAAATCTAACTTTAATCCATGGTGGTCTGATAGAATACAGGAGGTTATTAATTTTCTTTTGTATCTGTTGAGATTTGTTTGTGACCAAGTATGTGGTCAATTTTAGAGAAGGTGCCATGGGGTGCTGAGAAGATGATATATTCTTTTTTATTAGGGTGCAATGTTCTGTAGATATCAATTAAGCCTATTTGAGTCATAATATCAGTTAAGCCCCTTATTTCTCTGTTAAGTTTAGAGCTGGCAGATCTGTCCAGTGGTGAGAGTGGGGTATCGATGTCTCCCACTATTAATGTGTGGGGTTTTATATGTGATTTAAACTTTAGTAATGTTTCTTTTACATATGTGAGTGCCCTTGTGTTTGGGCATAAATGTTCAGAATTGAAACTTCATCTCGGTGGATCTTTCCTGTGATGAGTATGTAATGTCCTTTTTGGTCTCTTTTGATTGATTTTACTTTGAAGTCTATTTTGTTGGATATTAGGATAGCTACACCAGCTTGCTTAAGACCATTTGTTTGGAAAGTCTTTTCCCAGCTTTTTATTCTTAGGTAGTGTCTGTCTTTGAATTTGATGTGTGTTTCTTGTATGCAGCAGAGAGATGGGTCCTGCTTTCATATCCATTCTGTTAGCCTGTGTCTTTTTATAGGTGATTTAAGTCCATTGATATTAAGGGATATTAATGACAAATGATTGGTAATTCCTGTTATCTTTTGGTGGTAGTGTGTGTGTATTTCTCTTCTTTGGGATTTACTGCTGTGGGGTTATCTATTGACTGTGTTTTCCTAGGCATATCTGACTTTCCTAGGTTGAAAATTTCCTTCTAGTACTTTCTGTAAGGCTGGGTATGTGGATAGGTATTGTTTAAATATGGTTTTGTCTTGGGATGTCTTGTTCACTCCACTTATGGTGATGGAAAGTTTTGCTGGGTATATTAGTCGACACTGGCATCCATGGTCTCTTAGTGTCTGCATTATATCTGTCCAGGTCCTTCTGGCTTTCAAAGTCTCCATTGAGACTTTATAAGTCCCTTGGCCTTTTTCCTTTGCTGTTCTTAATATTCTTCCTTTACTGTATGTTTAGGTGCAAAATTATTATGTGGTGAGGGGACTTTATGGGGGGGGGGTCTAGTCTGTTTCATATTCTGTAGGGTTCTTATATCTTCATAGGTATTTTCTTCTTTAAGTTGGGAAAGTTTTCTTCTATGATCTTGTTGAATATAATTTCTGTGCCTTTGAGTTGGTATTCTTCTCCTCCTTCTATCCCTATTATTCTTAGATTTGGCCTTTTCATGGTGTCTCAGATTTGCTGGACATTTTGTCTTATGACTTTTTTTAGCTTTTTTATTTTCTTTGACTGAAAAATCTATTTCCTCTATTGTATCCTCTGCACCACAGGTTCTCTCCTCCATTTCTTGTATTCTGTTGGTTGTGCTTGCATCTGGGTTTCCTATTTATTTATTCAGATTTTCTCTTTCTGCATTCCCTCTGTTTGTGTCTTGTTCATTGTTTCCATATCAATTTTCAGGTCTTGAACTGTTTCCCTGATATGTTTAATTGCTTTTTCATGATTTTCTTGGTTTTAAGGAATTTATTGATTTCTTCCAATTTTTTGTCTTTTCCTAAATTTCTCTATTGATTTTTTTCCAATTTTTTGTTTGCCTTTTCCTCTATTTCTTTATTGACTTCTTCCTTTTTTTGTCCTTTCTTCTATTTCTTTAAAGGAAATTCTCATTTTTTTCTTGAAAGTCCTCTAGCATCTTTATGAGGCTAATTTTATGGAAGCTTTCTTTTTCTTCTTCTACATTGTGATGTTCATGTCTTGCTGTTGGAGGAAGTCAAGGTTCTAGTGATGCCATATTACTCTTTATGTTGTTGTATGTATTTTTCCATTGATGTCTGCCCATCTCCTCCTCTAATAGGTATAAGAGGAACCTGTGTCTGAGTGAGTTGCTATTGGTCCACTCTGTGCTTGTTGTGTCTGTGTCTCAAGGGGCCCCTCTGATTCCAATCTTAGTTCTTGGTCTAATTGGTGCTGGCAGATTCTGCATATCAGGGATCTGCTCTTGGCTCAATCCAAGTTAGTTGATTCTGTGACTCAAGGAAGAGGCTCTTGGTCTTATCAGGGCTCTTGGCCAAGTCAGAAGTGACCAATTCTGTCTTTCAGGAAGCCTCTGTTCGTCCAATTAAAGCTGACAGATTCTATGTCTCAGAAAGCCACTCTTGTTCTAATGAGGGATGGTGGATTCCCTCTCTCAGGAAATTACATTGGGTCCAATGAGAGCTCTTTGTTGAATGAGAGCTGGCAATTTGCTTTCCTTGACTCAGGAAGTTACTGGGGTCACAAGTGGATGGGTATTGGCACAGGGCATGAAACTTTTAAATTGCAGGGTTCAGTGGGGGTGGGTGGGTTGGTTGGGGGAGATCTTCTGGCAGGAGGTTTCCCTGCTAGTCAGAAACTGGCGCAGAGTTGGGTGTAAGTTGGCAGGGCCTGGGACCTAGAGGCAGGACTTTTTGTGTGAGAGATGAGTCACTCACCTCTTGGTCAAATGAGAGCTGGCTGTTTGGTTTCTGTGCCTCAGCAAGTTACTGGGGCAACGGGCAAATGGGTATTGGGGCAGTGTATGTAGATTGCAGGGTCTGATGGGTAGTTTTGTTGGGGGTGGCTTCCCACATGAGTTTTTCCTGTTGGCCGCCAACTGGGGCAGAGGTGGGTGGGGGTTCCTGGGGACTGGCTGTGTCTAAATATCAGCAAACATACAGGTCTTAAAGTTTCTCATTTTCTACTCTATTTGACAACAAGCCATATGTTTACATATATGGTCTTACTATTTCAGAGATGTATTGCTGTATAATTAATTTTTGTGTATGTGAATACTTTAAATTCCTACTCAGATGAATACACATTATTTATTGAACAATGTATTTGCTGTGAGGTTATAAGTTATCCACAGAATGTCTGTTCTTTTGATATCATTTGTATAATCTATCCTTAATGATTAGTCTTAGATTAATTAATGTATTATAGAAGAGTGGTTATATGGACAAATGACTTAAGCAGAGTTTTTGAAAGAAATCTGAGTATCTTTTAGATTATTAATCTCAATGTTTATTACATATTAATTCTTATATTTGTAAGTGTGCTGGCAACACTTTTACATTTTAATAACTGAAATTATGCAGAAACAACAGAATAATAGGTACCAAATAAAAGTCAAATCTATGTCCTGATAAGGAAGAATTGTTGAAAAGAGATTATATGCTTGTTATCTCTCTCTCTCTCTCTCTCTCTCTGTCACTGTCACTGTGTGTGTGTGTGTGGGGGGGGTGATTCCATAGAAGATAGTTATGTTTTCAAAGTGTGTGGTAAAACATTCTCTTATTTTTGGAGTCATGTTGGAGAAGTAATTATATTGTTCCCACATTTATTTATGTGTTTACTTACTTTCCTGGTCTGTGAGAGTGATGGCTGCAACATTGATTACATGTGAAATTTAGAGGACAACATTATCAGTTTGATTTTCTTTCTTCTACTTTGCGGGCAGGAGAGTGAACTCAGGTTATTTCATGTGGCAATATGTGCCTTGTTAAGATGAGCAGTCTCATGAAGGCTGACACTGTGTTTTAATAATACATAAAGGATTGCATAAATTTTTATTTCCCATTTGTATTGCATTGTATCTGCTATAGTTTGTTTATGAACTCTTAATTTCCTACAACAGAAATTATACCCAGGATGCTGTGGTATTAGGGTCAAGGATGATATTAACCAGTGCAGTCTGTTTGACCATTTTTTATTGCAGTATGTGTTCATTCCTGGTGTGTGTAGTGATGGCTGCATAACTAAGAGACAAAAATGACAAATGTAGAGCCCCATGAGCACTTCCTACACCTGATTCTTTTGTTTTATTGAAACATAATAATTTTCCATACAATATTTTGTATGGAATCATGTTTTTTCACTAACCTAACTGCTTATGTATCTTCCCCAACCCACCAAAATCTATGGCCTTAATTTTTTTACAATTATTTTATTGCTTACCTAATTTTTACTGAAAATAGATTTTCTGTCATGCACCCAGACCACAGTTTCCCCTTTTTCCACTACTCCCTGCTACTCCATCTCCATTTCTTTTCAGAAAAGAACAGGCCTAAGAAAGCCAAATACAAGAAAATAAAATACATTAAGACATGGCAATTTATTATTCTCTTTGAAATTAAGCAAAAAAAAAAGAAAGAAACACACACAAACCTCACAAAAACTAAAATATAGCAACAAATTTCTCCAGTGGGACCAAAAATATGCAGTGAAAGCAACAAGACAGAAAATATTTATAAAAAAAAAACTCTCCATGATGCAAAGACCACCTAATAAACTCCAATACCAGATTTGAAAAAGGTATCTTTTGAGTTTAGGGCCATGCCTAAAAGAATCTGTCTGCCTCCATTCTATTGCCATGAATAAGACAAAACTTATTTAAAAAAATAAAATATAAATATTTCATTGGAAGACTTATCACAGTTTACAAGGTCTACTCCCTGGCACCATTGGCTTGTAGAAATATCATAATGCAAAATGCAAATGCTTTCATTAGAATATTAAAGTTCCCATAGTCTTTCACCATCTCGAGACTGCTAAAAAGTTCAAACTCTCAAGTCTCTTCTGAGACTCAAGGCAATCCTTTATTTGTAACCCCATGTAAACTTAGAATCCAAAAGACGAACACATGTATCCCACAGAACATATATTACCAAAATAGAAGAAAGAGAGGGGAGATAGTTGTGGGGTTTTTGTTCCCTCTCAACAAGGCCTTTGTGGTGGATGATTGAGGGAGAAAGTCACAAGGATTTTCACAGGTAGCAGATTCCTGTGCCAACATCAAGGTGCAGATCTAGTTTAACATGTATGTTCATATTGGCATATTTGTATACATTATCAAATTATACATATTAGCTAAGATCATATCAAATTACAGTCCATATATTATCCAGCCAGCTAACATCCTATCAAGTTACTGTCCAATGAATTCAAATGTGATAGTGAAAGGAGAAGAGTATGTTCATGCAGTTTGTCTGCAGACCAGGGTAGAAATTAGGCCCTGGACTTTAGAAACAAATTAGAGGGTCTCCATTTAGCTGGGACACCATTTCCAGTCATCTAATGTTCCAGAGATTCAAATAAACTCAAGCACTTCAGGAGATATTGGCACATTCTCTTTCTATTTGTGAGACCATCTGAACAGGGACTGATCTCTCATGTTCTCCCTTTTCTATTAATTCAAGGCTAAATTGTTCCATGAGGAATACTTTTTGAGTATTTGATTTTTTATAAGCAATATGACCTTCCAGATTACAACACCTCCCTCCAAGAGCAGGAGGAACAACCCATATATGTCAAACTTTTCTAAGGAGAACATAGAGATCAGATTTACAGCCACCCTTTTTAAAAAAAAGTTCATCTATCAGAGAAGGTTATGATGTCCACCCTGGTGACATTTGATTTGGAAGAATTCTTGATGTAATTGTTGGAAAAGGGTAAGTAATGGATGATTTCATGTCACAGTAAGTTATTGTCCTTAGAGATTTAAAAGGAAACAGCATATATAAATTAACTGAAGAGGGTGCCTCATCTATATTAGGGTTGTCATTGTATATGACCTGCAAGCCAGAGTCCCAAGAGACCGGCATTAGAAATGTGTCAGTCTGGCCAACAGGTAGGGTGGAGGCAGGACTGGTCCAGCCAGTCTCTCCCTGGGGCTGAGTGGGATGGTGAGTGTTGATGGCCCAAACTTCCCCTGTCCATTAGAGAGAAGCACATTGAGCTGGGAGCCTTGTCAAAGCAGTAACTCATTTATTGCGTCAGGAGTGGATTTATATAGATTGGGGTGATGGGGACATGGGGTGAGGATAGTGGACCAATAGGATGATGCCATCTCAGCAGTTACTAGGCAGAGGTGATTATAGGTTCGGTAGTGCTGGGTCACTCATATGCAGAAGTCAGTTCCGCGGACAGGTCACCAAACTTGAACTAGGCTCAGGAAGTTACACTGGGCCTCAAACCCAGGCCTTATGGGGCCTAACAGAAATGGAGGGCAATTTAACTCACCTCACAAGAAAGGCTGAGTCAGGGTCTGGAATATACCAAGGATTTAAGGGCTCCTCATGTTATGGGGGCAGTAGGGGCAGGTCTCTGTCTCTGGGGTCCTCCTCCTATCTTTCATCCACAGGGGAAGTGTTGTGTCTCTGGAATGGATCATCTTGCCTCTTGTCTGATGACAGGCTGTCCATCATAGTCTGCAGTCTGTCCATTGTCTGTGTATGGCTTGATGGCCTGGCCAGGAACCCAAATGGGTTTTTGTACTCCTAGGAAAACACAGGAAATACCTACGCCTATTTTGAGAAGGGAGGTGGGATTCCTTCATTGATTATCTATAGGGTCTCACAAGAAGATAAGTGACAATGGTGTAGCTCAAGGAAGCATGGTTCCTGAGTGCTTACAGGTAGATGTAGATGTATCCAACCGTCGTATAAATAAGAAACACAGAACCAATGCAAAGAAGAAAGCCAAGAGGTCAGAGCTAAGAGCCAAAACCTTACCCTTCCTCCTCCTGCAGTTGTCCTACCTCTCCGAAGGAGCCAGGCTTTCTGGGTTAAAGTCTTTTTATAGAGTCTCTGTTCTGCCTTCTCATTGGTTGTAAACCCAACCACAGGACTGCCTCATTACGGCCTATCTGTATAGACCTCCAGGTGTTCTATGGTTGGTAATGAGATTAAAGGCATGTGTATCCAATGCTGGCTGTATCCCTGAACACACAGAGACTTACCTAGCTCTGTCTACCAAGTGCTATGATCACAAACTGTACACCACCACTGCCCTGCTTTCCTATGGCTTGCTAATAGCTCTGACCCCCAGGCAACTTTATTTATTATACAAATAACATTTTAATACAAAAGAAAATATCACCATATTTCCCCTTTTCTATTTTAATAAAAAGAAAAAAGGAAAACGCTTATAACTAACATAAGAAAAACTATATACAGAAGTACAATAACTATATACAATATATACAAGAACAATGTCTAGTCTATTTATATTTAACAAATTCAGAGAAAATAATTCTATTATCTATCCTATTGTATCTAATTCACTTTCTATCCTAATTAATCTTCAACTATAACTAAATAATCTTCAACTCCTTCAGAGACCCAAGAAGGAAATAATATTAACTAACAAAAATAAAAATAGGAAGTACATGCAAGCAACTTCCAAAAAATTGTGAGTTGACAGAAACAGCCAGCCGCCTGGACAGTCACCTGATGTTTCTCCGCAGTGTTGGGGCATCATCTTCAGCCTATAGGCTTAGCGTATCTGACAGACTCATTTGTGAAGTAGGATGTACACAAAGTCAACAGTTCAACCTCACATTGGATGAGAACAGTTCATGTACCAGAAATACCTGAATTCCACATCTAACATTTCTCGAACCCTTTGACATTGCTTTTCCTACCCACATATCATCCTGGTCATAAGCCTCCACATTAATCGTCTCTCTAATCCATTCTTCTAAAGGTGCAGATTTTGCCTTTAACGGTCTGATTATTCTTTTGCATGCTGCATTTGCGTTCTCAAAAGCCAAAGATTCAATTATTATTTGACTAGCCTGTAAATTTGGAACCATTTTCTGTACTGATAAAGTCAATCTTTGTAAAAAGTTTGTAAAAGATTCTTTTGGGCCCTGAATAACCTTTGTGAATGACTCAGTTTTTTTTCCTGATTCCTCAACTCTGTCCCATGCATTTAAGGCTGCCATTCGACATAGAACTAGGATTTGGACATCATATAAACTTTGTGCTTCTACTGTAGCATATTGGCCTTCTCCAATAATCTGATCCCGGCAGACCTGTATTCCATTATCCCTCCATTGTCTTTCTATATTTCTAGCCTCGTTGCTGTACCACATTTTCCACTGAAGATTTTGTCCAGGATCAAGAACAGCCTGTGCTAGATCCCGCCAGTCCTGTGGTACAATCCTATTACAAGTTGACCAGGTGTTTAACATTTGTTTTACATATGGAGAATGCATGCCATAAGATGCTATTGCCTCCTTAAATCTTTTTAAGTCTAACATGTCAATTGGATTCCAAACATTTTGTTCATCCTCTTCACCAGGTAGCCGTTGTATGGTTACCGGATAAAGTAAGGGTGATTGTGTGAAAACAGGTTTTCTTTTTGTAACCTTATGATCCAATTTTGAAACAACTTCACTGTTAATTTCGTCTGTCTGAATTTGAATTTCTCTATAGTTCATTTTTACAGGTTTAACAGGTTTTTCTAAGACTGTTATCCGGGCACTTAAATTGACTATCTTTTTAAATAATACAATGAAGATAAGAAAAGTAATAAGGTGCATAATCCGATCGATATTAATATTCTCATATAGTTGTTGCATTGTCAGAGTGCCTAAAATTTCAAACAAAGCCCAATTTTCTTCCATTGTACACATAAAGCCCATTTTTTTTGATGTAGAAAAAAATTCTCTTTTAAATAGAGATGTTAATGGACTTACCAAGTCTTCGTAGAACAGTAGAAATTCGAGGGAATTTCAAAACAGCCACCTGGTGTTCGAGGTGTGAATCCAGAGAGAGAGAGAGAGAGCAAAAAAGCCGTAGCCGCTTGAGCCAAGTCAAGCTTTAGCTGTTCAGCAGGGCAGACCTGTTCAGCAGGGCAGGCCTAAGTTGTTTGTAACACTAGCTTTAAGCAAGTAGCAACAGCTGCGGGTCAGTCAGACCTAGGCCCGAGCTAAGGAGCCGGGCCACTCAGGCCGGAAACCGGACCCGCGGCCAAGCCAAGGCAAGCAGTTTTTAATGGATTCTTGTCACGTTGGGCGCCAGATGTAGATGTATCCAACTGTCGTATAAATAAGAAACACAGAACCAATGCAAAGAAGAAAGTCAAGCTTTCCTATGGCTTGCTAATAGCTCTGACCCCCAGGCAACTTTATTTATTATACAAATAACATTTTAATACAAAAGAAAATATCACCATAGGTAGAGGTTAATCTAGATTTATCAATGTTAAAAATTTAATGTAAATAATTCTGATATTAATTTCTTTGGGGCATGTATAAATATCATTTTACCCTTTTCCTAATTGTTTTGTAAGTGAAGCACTTGCATGCTTGACTATGACTTGTGCTTAGGGATTGTAGAGAATCCCTGGGCTTTGAACAATGTTTCAACTGCCACACAAGGCTTTAAATTGAGAACTTCTATAGGCTGGGCAACTATCCCTTTTAATAAAGTAAGAGACTCCCATGGCAGTTTGCATAACAAAGACGGTCATTGTGGGTTTTCTTTTGACAACCTTACGGTAGAAATGAAGGAGTAGTAATTGCAATAATCACATGGACATATTTTAGGCATCAAAAGAGGGAGTATGAGTGAAATCCATCTGCCAAAGAGGGTTAAGGCAAAATCCTGGAGGATTTGCACCTAAGAGCTCTAAAGGGCCTACTGAGAGGTGTGGTCCACAGGAGGCCCAGCTGTGAACTAAATGCTTGCAAGTGACCTTTGTTAAATCTAGAAATAATTTGTGGAAGGAGGATGTGGAGTTGTGAAAGTGAGACTATAGCTCTCTTTTCCTTGGTCTAGTGGTGAAAGCATGAGAGCAGACACACCCTGATTCAAACACCTTAGTGACAAGGGGAGAATGCAGCCCATTCTTCAGGACTGCTTTTCAAATTCTCTGTAAAATTTCCATCAAATGTTATCGCCTTCAATGTCCCCTTGCTGTTTTGGGTAGAATCACTGGAAATATTTCTGGGGACTCTGAAGGAGAATTCATCACAGTGTCATAGAGAGGGAACTTGTGAGAGGAGGCAGGAGAAGCCAAGAACTCTGTGGGTTTCTTTACCCAAGGATTACACATCAAGGTTTGGGGTAATGGAAATAGAGGACAATTTGGCCTTTCAATTTTTGATATTTCATTGGTAGAAGCCATTGAAGGCTGATTGTTGGTGTTCTGAAATGGATACAGAGGGAGACCATCCTCCACTGTGCCTGATCCATAATTAACCACTGTTCTAGGGAGGGATAAATAGAAGACACTTTAGGTTGGTCTGCCTCTTTTTTTACAGAGCTGGACAAGAAAATGCTTGTAGTTTAAATTTGCCCAAGTCTTCATTCAGAGGATGAGGCGGAGGTATAGGCTGAGGTTCTAATCTGACCAATATTTTTAAGAGTCCAGCAGAAAAGTGGACAGAGATTTCAATTTGTGGAAGTTTTCTGTTTCAGGGGCAGGCAAGAAGGTGGGCAGCAACTTAAATTGCCTGGTAATTTTTGCTCTTGGAGCAGGACAAAGAGGTGGGATGTGGACTTAGGTTTGAACTGTTTTTGCTTACAGATTCCTACGTAGAAGGTGCTGATCACATTACAGCCAGACCTCCCTGCTCATTTTCTGCAGCCAAGGTTAGGGATGGGGAAAAAAAAACAACACTTCTTTTAAAGTAGTGTGTGATTGAAGCTATGATAGGGAATTTATTTTATTTTAGTGGAAATGGGGTGAGTAAAACAGAAGCCCAAAGTGGTATTGGTCACCATCTGTAAATGTGAGAACTGAAGTATGAAAACTCTGCCTCAGTGCTCATCAGTACTCTGGGATGGCATATAGATGCCTTCATCTACCAGTATGCTTATATTTCAACTATGATATGCTATGATATGCTATATTGTTCTGTATATTATGAATGTGTATTGCTGTCATTAGTTGATAAATAAAATGCTGATTGGCCAGTAGCCAGGCAGGAAGTATGGATGCAATAAGCACACAAGGAGAATTCTGGAAAGAGGAAGGCTGAGTCAGAAGTCACCAGCCAGACACAGAGGAAGCCAGATGACAAGACAGAATTGAGAAAAGGTACCAAACCACATGGGTAAACATAGATAAGAATTATGGGTTAATTTAAGTGTAAGAGTTAGTCAGTAATAAGCCTAAGCTAATGGCCATACATTTTATAAGTAACATATGCCTCTGTGTATTTACTTGGGTCTGAGTGGCTGCAGGACCAGCTGGGACACAGGAAAACTCCAGCTACAATATTAGGTAGTTGTGTGGTAGAGGTAAAAATAGTGACAACTCACAGACATAATTGGGTGTTTTTGAGAAAGTAAAAAAGTGTATTCTGAGGGGGTCAGGAGTTAGGTTGGGTGTGGCTTAGGAATTTTTATTAGTTTCTGAAAGACTGTGAGATCATGTTGTTTCCTAGAAATCTCATTAAGAATCTTCAGGGAAGAAATCATTGTCCCAAAGTGCAGGGAGCTGCAGAGAGAAAGAGTTTTCTTTGCATATTTTCCTCTTATAAAATAAGTATCTTCTACAACCTTTCATGTCAGCATATGTTGGTGGTGATGTTTCCAATCAAGCCATGATCCCAGCCTTCAAAACTGGCCTGTGGTTTGCACTGGGACCCAGGTTAAGAGTGCCTGATGGCCCAGGCTAAACTCAGTGGACAGGCTGTTCATAATTTTGGTGGTGGATATCCTCTCTCCTAAGCATTTTATCTCTAGTCTGAAAAACACAGAGCCTTATAGGTGTGGACAAGATAATGAGTAATCTATTTTAGGACTACTTTCAGCAATGCCTTAAGCCTCTGCTCATAGTAGGACTTACTTGATGAAAATGGTATTTATATCTACAATGGAATACCAGTATCACCAGGGCAGGATAACTCCATTGTGGGTCACCTTAGAATCTGGCAGCAAGATGACAACTGAAGGTAATTTTAAATTTTTGAGGTAGGATACTACTGCTGCATATTAAGAGGGTTTTGTCCCTGGGTCCGCCTCATTGTCAACGGATTTATTTCTAAGACTTCTGGACACTCTTCCAGCTCAGAACTCACTTCCATTCATCTTTCTATATATATGGTGGTACCATTGCCACTAGATATTTGTCTGAGAATAATGTACAAAATTCATACCCAAGGTATTCCACTATATCTAGCTCATAGACACTTCTCTGCCTAGAACTCCAAAAGAGAATGATTTGACACACAGGTGTCTTGTGGTTGGCAATTGATTGAGGTTTCTTTTCTGCATTTGGTCCTGTGAGTGGACATACGTTAAAAGCAGCTTGTCTGTCTCAGTCAAATGTTACTCTGAAGCAGAACTGTCTTACTGAGGCATACAGATCTCTTCTTCGGTTTTCTTGTCCATGGTCGAATGGAGGGGCAACTGCTTTCACCTGTGAAGTATAAACGTTGTATGATATTTTGTTTATGTTTTAACAAATAAAGCTTACCTGGAGATCAGAGGGTGGAGCCAGCCACTAGTTATCCATACAGGCCAGGCAGTGGTGGCACACACCTTTAATTCCCTCACTTGGGAAGAGGAAGTTGGAGATCCAGAGTCCAAAGGCCACCCTGGGCTACTCATGATTGATCCAGTCTAAAAGAGAAACAGAGCCAGGTAATGGTGGTGCACATCTTTAATCCCAGCACTGGGGAGGGGAAGACAGGAATATACAGTGGGTGGAGACAGGATCTCATCCCATTCAGCCTGAGGATTCAAAGAGACAGGATATCCCCCATTCAGTCTGAGATTTCATAGAGGTAAGAAGTCACTGGTGACTAGCTGCTCTGCTTCACTGATCTTTCAGCTTTCATCCTAGTTTCTGACTCTGGGTTTCTTTGGGGTCTCAGGCCCCTTGTGGCCAGTGCAGTTAAATCTAGAAGGTGAATCTCAGACTCAGAGGTATTACAAACACTGTGAGTTTTCTACAGGCTACCTGCTTTCAGCATGGTTTGAAGCCATATCTTAGACTAAGTAGTGGTTGATAAACAGATGACTTTCTCCAATCTGGCAGCTGTCCAACTTCATCTCTCTGACTTCATCTTTATAAGCCTGGATCCACAGGGTCAGTACTGTCTGGGAAAGAATAGCCTTGTGAGTCACACTTGTGCCTCAGGCCAAAATAACAGTTGAGGGTCCTTCAGCAACCTCCAGATCAGGATATTACTGTTGCATACTGTCAGGATTCAGGGTTTGCATCCAGGCCCAGTGTCCATGTTTTCTTTATTAGACTTCATGACTATTTTTCAGCTAAGACTAGGGTTCCATTTTTCTTTCCATATATATGGTCCCCAAACCTGAAGTGCTGTTATACCCACTAGAGGTGTGCAGTTGGAAATGAGAATCTTATCCAGTCTTTATCCCCAAGGTCATTCCATTGCATCAAGCTGAGAGATACTTCTCTGGCCAGAATTGCTAAGATAGTGAAGTGAATAAATGAAGTCTCATGTTTGGAGTTTGCTTAGCAGAGGGACTCATGAGTGGACCTAGTTCAAAAAACAGCTTGGTTTTCTTTTTGAAAACCCTGAAACAATTTTTCATGGATACACACAGTATCTATTCTTTGGATATTGGTCAGGAGTTGAATTGAAGACCGTCTCTCTATACAAGGACTTGGTAAAAGCTCCTTCTGTCTTGCATGTCCAAAGCATTACAATGTCTAGTGCCCCTGGTGGCCTATACAGTTTTCTGGGGCATTCACAGTTCTGAAATTTTTTATTTCATTGACAGAATATACAGTCTCAAAGTTGTATTGTTAGCCATGATCCCTGGGAATACAAAGAAATACTGGCCTAGGAGTCTACATATGGGCATGGCATGTGGAGAACATACCAGTGTGCCCTTTCTTTCTTCCTAGCAGAAAGCAGTGAAATCCAACATTCACACCACATTCAGGGTCCCTAGCTGCTCTCTTGTCTCTCCATTTCAACCATTAACTCATTTTTTTGGAGATGGAACATAACCTGGTCATTCTGGTCTCTGACTATGTACTTGACATCACACATTCACTAGACTCAAAGTTGGCTATTTTGTTTTTTTGTGTTTCAATTTTATTGCTTTTTTTTCATTTATTTTACACATTGACCATATTGTCTCCTGCCTCCTCTCCTCCCATCCCCTTACTCACCTCCAAACTACCCCCCAAATCCACTTCTCCTCTGTCTCTGTTAGAAAAGTGCCAGGCCTACCACAGGAATTAGCAAAGCATGATATACCAAGTTGAGACAGGACCAAGCCCTTCTCCCTGCATCAAGGATGCCAAAGGAAACCCAGCATGGGGAATATGTTCCTACAAGCTAGTCCAAGTGCCAGGGACAGATCCTAATCCCAGTAGTATGATCCCCACAAACAGACCAAGCTATACAACTGTAACCCACATGCAGAGGGCCTAGGCCAGTCCCATGTAGGCATCCTAGCTATTGCTTCATGGTCCGTGAGCTCCCATGAGCTCAGATCAGCTGTCTCTGTGTATTCTCCCACCATGACCTTCACACCCTGGCTCCTACAATCCTTCCTCTAATTCTTCAGGAAGGTTCCTGGCACTCACCTCAGAACTTGGGAGTGGAATCTCCATCTGCTTCCATCAGTTACTGGACAAAGGCTCTCTGATGGCACTGCAGGTAGTCACGGATCTGATTACAGGGGAAGGGCAGTTCAGGCACCCTCTCCACGATTGCTGGGTGTTTTATCAGCAGTCATCTTTGTAGATTCTTGGGAGTTTCTGAAAAACAAAACAAAACAACAACAAAAAAAACGCCATACTGATTTCCAAAGTGCCTGTATAAGGCTGCACTCGCACCAACAGTGGAGGAGTGTTCCCCTTGCTCCACATCCTCTCTGACATAAACTTTCTTCAGTATTTTTTATCTTAGCCATTATGACAGATGTAAGATGGTATCTCATAGTTATTTTGATTTAGATTTCCCTGATGGCTATTGATATTGAGCAATTCCTTAAGTGTATTTCAGCCATTTGAGGTTCTTTGTTAAGAATTATCTATTTAGATCTGTAGCCCTTTTCTTCATTGCATTGTTTGGTATTTTGATGTCAGATTTCTTGAGTTCTTTATATATTCTGGAAATCACCGCTCTGTAAGATGTGGGGTTGGTGAAGATCTTTTCACACTCTGTAGGCTGCCATTTTATATTACTAAAGGTGTCTTTTGCTTTACAGAAGCTTCTCAGTTTCAGGAGGTCCCATTTATTAATTGTCAGTCTCAGTGTTTGGGCTACTGGTGTTCTATTCAGGAAGCTGTCTCCTGTATCAATGTATTGAAGGCTATTCCCAATTTCTCCTCTGAGGTTCAGTGTAACTGGATTTATTTGAGGTCTTTGATTCACTTGGACTTGGGTTTTGTGCAGGGTGATAATAATTGATTTTCATTGTTCCACATGCAGACATCCAGTTTTGCCAGCACCATTTGTTGAAAATGCTTTCTTTTTTCCATTGTATACTTTTGGTTTTCTTGTCAAAAATCAAGTGTTCATAGGTGTGTGGGTTTATGTCAGGGTCTTCGATTTGATTACATTGGTCCACCTTTCTGATTTTACACCAGTGCCACCTTTTTTAAAAATACTATAGCTCTATTGTAGAGTTTGAAGTCAGAGATGGTGATACATCTGAAATTTCTTTTATTATACAGGATTGATTTTTAGCTATCCTGAGGTTTTTTTTTTCTTCTATTTTTAAAGTTGGGTATTGTTCTTTCCAGGTCTGTGAAGAATTTTGTTGGGACTTTGATAGGGATTGCATTGAATCTGTATATTGATTTTGGTAAGATTGCCATATTTACTGTTAATCCTATCTATCCATGAGCATGGGAGATTTTCCATTTTCTGATATTTTCTTCAATTTGTTTCTTCAAAGACTTAAAGTTTTAGTCATACAGGTCTTTCATTCATTTGGTTAGAGTTACCCCAAGATATTTGATATTATTATTTTATTTTGGCTGTTATACAGTGTGTTGCTTGTCTGATTTCTTTCTCAGTCCATCTACACATTTATATAGGAAGGTTACTGATTTTTTAGAGTTGATCTTGTATCCAGTCACATTACTGAGGGAGTTTATCAGCTGTAGGGGTTCCCTGGTAGATTTTTGGGGGTCACTTACGTATACCATCATATCATCTGCAAATAATGGGAGTTTGACTACTTCCTTTCTGATATGTATCCTCTTGATAAATTTTGTTGTCTTATTGCTCTACCAGAACTTCAAGTACTTAATTAAATAGATATGGAGAGAGCAAACAGCCTTGTCTTCTTCTTGATTTTAGTGAAATTGCCTTGAGTTTTTCTCAATTTAATTTGATGTTGGCTGTCAGCTTACTGTAAATTGCTTTCATTATGTTTAGGTATATTTCTTGTATTCCTGTTCTCTCCAAGGCCTTTAAAGGGGTGTTAGACTTTGTCAAAAACTTTCTCAGCATCTAATGAGATGATATGTGTTTTTTTTCTTTCAGTTTGTTAATATGGTGGATTACACTGACAGATTTTTTCATATGTTCAACCATTCATGAACTCCTGAATGAAGAATTCTTGATTATGGTGAATGAATTTTTATATGTTCTGGCATTTGGCTTGACAGTAATTTATTGAGTATTTTTGCTTCAATATTTATAAGAGAAATTTCACTGTAATACTCTTTAGTTTTTTGCATATTTGTATGATTTGGATATCAGGGTAACTGTACACTCTAAAATATAACTTAAATGTTCCTTCTCTTTCTATTGTATAGAACAAGTTCAGGAATGTTGGTATTAGCTTTTCTTTGAAGTTATCATAGAATTCTGGGCTTAAACCATCTCTCCCTGGGATTTTTTACGATTCTTTTAATGAGTATTTCTATTTCCTTAGGGCTTATATAGATCAACTTAAATATCTGATCTTGATAAGATTTTGTAGGTGGTACCTATCCAGAAAATTATCCATTTCTTTTAGATTTTCCAATTTTTTTAATTTTTATTTATTTATTTTTTATTGTCTCGTTTTTTTTATTTTATTTTACAATATAATTCAACTTTACATATCAGCCATAG